>JAXQQM020065747.1:0-62136 GCA_034641835.2 Pinus albicaulis | reverse complement strand
AGGGGGAGACTGTTGGAAATGTTGTCATTGATGGCAAAGGAGATGGAAAAGGTAAAGACAGGAGCAGCACCTAAACTATCCATAAGGCAAAAGAGACAGAGAGGTAGCAGAGGCAGCAGAAGAAACAGAGGAATTGAAGCAGAAGCAACAAAGGAATTAGAGACAGAGCAGTGGAGTTGAAAAGGCCTGAAGGAGTTTAATACAAAGGTTTATTCATGAATTAGGGGTGTAATACAGTTTGCAGATGAATTATTGAGCAATTATTCATTAATTGAGTTTGTATGGCATAGACTTTGATTGAAGACTAAAACCCTGTGGTAAAGACTTAATATGCTTGGGGATGAGTTGGAGCATTGCTTAAATGGCAGAAGAGGGCTGGAGAGGGAGCCCGAGAGCTGGAGAGAGGCAGAGAACCTCTTCAGTAACATAATAGGAGAATAATGGCCACCGAGTTGAATATCTGGCTGTTATGAAATTGTAAGAATTTGTTTGAGACCTACCACCTGTATATATACATATATTTGTTTATGAAGAATTGTGCATTTATTGGTGAAATTCCTACAAGCTCTTGTAGAAGCCGGACCCTGTAAATCAAGCTAAGAATCTGCCTGTATATTCAGGAAGAAGAATGTATGATAATGTGTAGAAATGGTGTCCAAACTGTATGTACTTGTGGGGAGGATATACAAACCCTGTGACGAGAATTCCGTATGAATGAGACCCTGTAGCAGAATTTTTATAAGAAATGCATAAGAAACCTCTGCATAAGAATAAACGAAACCGTGTTATGTATGGTGGAACTCTGCAAGGGTTATGTATGGTGCAAGGGTTATGTATGGTGGAACTCTGCGTCAGAATATAAAAGAACCTTTTATAACAAGAAACCGTGTATTGACTGCAGTAAGAGTGGAGGCAGAACCACAGTCAAATGTACAGTGTGAATGGAACGGAACCATAATCGAAATATATATATATATATATAATTGAACGAAGAACGGAACCTGGAGCACAGGGAGAACCGGAACCTTGACCGGAGGAACCGTGAGGGGACTGAAACCACGAGCGGGTTCACGGAGGCGGATTTCCCAATTCCGCACCACCTTTCGACCGTAAGGTGGTTTTGCAGAAATCGCAGCGATTCCATAGACTTCGTGACACGTGGCATAGGCGGTATTGGAAGCCACCATTTAACTTGCAATTTCGCGCGTTATACACCGACCAAAGACGCCGAGCGAAATGGATATAAACCGTCGATCTGGCGGAGGAGCATCGGACGGAGATCATTGAACGAAGATGCGTGAGGTTTAATAAAAGCACACAGAGATTAAGCCGGGTACGGTGCGTTCCGTGGATTGGTCGTTTGACTGAATTGTGGGGCCTGGCGGAGTCATATATAACGAATCGGTTTATTAAAGTTTTCGACGTATTATAATCTTAATATAAGGTTCGAGAGTATGTTAAAAGAGTCGATCAAAGTTTAATATTGGTGGTGCATGGTGGAGCCACCACAAAGTGGTGTTTACGGGGGCTCCCATTTCTCCGTACACATCAAATGGGGTGAGGCCCCGCAGTTCATCATAGCCGTTGATCGGCGGTCAACGTGTGATCGGCCAGTCAACTACGGGGGGTACCCTCTG
Source organism: Pinus albicaulis (assembly GCA_034641835.2). Classification (NCBI taxonomy): domain Eukaryota; kingdom Viridiplantae; phylum Streptophyta; class Pinopsida; order Pinales; family Pinaceae; genus Pinus; species Pinus albicaulis. The sequence goes on along the minus strand of JAXQQM020065747.1, from coordinate 60,499 downwards.
TGTTAACCTCCACGCTCTTCAACACCCCGCACTCCGTCGATCTCCAATCAACCTGTGCGCTGTTTAACCTGCGCTTGTTCACCGTGCTGCCGCCTGGGAATTGATCTCTCGGTCGGGCAGTTGGAATTACATTCCAACAAGTTGTATATGGTTAATTGGTGCGATATGAAATATGAAATATGTGAACGGGGCCTAATACATATACACGGAGATGGACTGTCAGGTTATAATATTATATGCATACCTGCTCGAGTTTGCTACCCCTGCGGAACTTAAAGGGAATGGAGCTCCGTTTGATGCGAATTGATACAACTATGATTCAAACCATATATACTTCAAGGAGAAAGAGGAAGTATATGATATGATTAAGTTATATCAAGAGCATGCTGAGACACACAGGAACAAATTTGACAGGTGTTCAAGCACAGGAATCTGGAAAATATTCAAAAGTGCAGTAAACAGGTGAAATGTATAGATGACAGTAAAAAAAGAAGATGCAGAACAACTTCTTAACAGCAGCATGAAAAGAAAAATTCAGTAAAGCCAAAATCCAGAAAAGGAGCTGAGTGAAATTGAAATATGTAATTAAAAATTGGAATGTAAATGTTTTAATTATTTTTATTGTTTGTGATGCAAAGGCAAGTATCCTAAGGAAAAGACAAAATCCCACTGTAGCATGAAATTTTGTACAAATTATTATGATTTTAAATTGAGTTGGATAAAGAAATGAGGAGGCAGAAGACCAAGGGGTATGACCATCCATTTCGAATTCCTAGATGAAAACAAACAGTCATCAAGAAATTCTATAAGTAATATCATTTTGATATGAAAAAAAGGTGTGAGAAGTGAAAGAGAGAGTGAGAGAAGAGAATGCAGAAATGAAGCAGTGAGGTAGAGAAGAAAGAGGAGCTGAGCAGAGAAGAAGGAGAAGCTAATAGAGAATTTGAAAAGATGCAGAGATGATAAAGGGCATATATGAGAATAGATGAATAGCAGAGCAGATGGAACAAAACAGAGCTGATATCCAAGGTAAATCAGCAAGTGTTTCTCTTTTGAAAGAGTAAGGAAGTTGGAGCTTCCCTATCAAGTTGTAGCTTGATAGATGTCAGTTGTAGCTGACTGAGGTTGGAGCCTCCTGTAGGTTGGTGCCTGCAGAAAATAGATGGGAGTTGGTGCTTCCACATCAATTTGTAGCTTGATAAAATGTCATTTGTAGTTGACTAAGGTTGGAGCCTCCTGTAGGTTGGTGCCTACAGAAAATTAATGGGAGTTGGAGCTTCCTTGCAAGTTGTAGCTTGCAGAATTGAGGTAGGAGCCTCCTGTAGGTTGGTGCCTACAGAAAAATAGTGGTGAGAGGGAGTTGGAGCTTGCCTTTGCATCACAACAATAATAAGATGTGGCTTTCTCCCTTTATGGGTTTCCACTTATATTTGGTGTCTTTGTGCATGTGTTGATGTGATTTATCTAATCTGCTTAATACTTGTTGCTCACATATTAAGACTGTTGTTACAATTAACAAATCTGTTTGATACTTGTTGCTCACTAATAAATATTGCTCACATATTAAGTTGATCATGAAGTGAAGGTGTAAATAAGGTTTAAGAGAAAAGTTTTAAAATTTCATGTATGTGTTAAACTGATTCACCTCCCCCCCCCCCCCCTCTCAGTTTAACTAAGGGTTCAACAAAATATTGATCCATCAATGTTTCAGGATCTGCATTAAACTTTTGTAACTCTTTTGATGTCATCCAATTGGCATCTTTCACTGGTTGTCCTTTCCATTTGACTAGATACCGATAATAGGTTTGTCCCCTGGTCTTCTTTGTTGCTCTTTTCTCTAGAATGGCTTCCACTTCTTTCTTTGTTTTCTTTGGCATCTGTTCCTTCCAATTCAAAGTCTGGTCCTCCTCTTTTGTAGATTCTTCTTGTAGTTCTTCCTATGTTCCTTTGTATGGGTACAAATCTGCAACATTTAAGATGAGTGATATCCAAATTCCTACTGGTAACTCAATCTCATATGCATTTGAGGAAAAATTCCTCAAAATTCTACATGGCCCTATCTTTTTCATTTTCAGTTTGTTATAAGCCCTGACTGGAAACCTTTCCTTCCTTAGATAAACCATGACTAAATCATCTACTTGAAACTCCCTTTCAGCCCTCTTCATATCAGCTCTTTCTTTATACTTTTAGGTGTTTTTCTGTAAGCTTTGCTTGACATCTTCCTGCAAATTTTTTATCTGTTCTGCAAATGCTTCAGCCTTTTCACTCCTTGTATCTTGTTTTCTCAAATATCTAAGTTCATACACCCCTCTTGGATGCATTCCAAAAAAAAATTGAAATGGACTCATCCCGGTACTCCAGTTAGGAGTATCATTATAGGAAAATTCAGTTTGAGCAACTGCTAAGTCCCATTTCTTTGGATTTTTGTAAACCAAACTCCTTAATATGTTTCCCAAGCTTATGTTCACCACTTCATTTTTTCCATCCGTCTGAGGATGATAGGCTGAACTGAAACTAGGTTTGTACCTAGCTTCTTCCATAGAGTCCTCCAGAAATTTCCTACGAATTTTGTATCCCTGGCTTAAACAATACTCACAGGAAGTCCATGTAATATTATAACTTCAGCGAAAAACAAATTAGCAATGTGAGTTGCATCACTAGTTTTCTTACAAGGAATAAAATGAGCCATTTTAGAAAACCTATCTATGAAAACATAGATAGAATCATGTCCTCTTTCAGTCTTCGACAAACCTAAAACAAAATCCATGCTGAAAGCATCCCAAGGTCTATTGGGTATTGGAAATGGCTGGTATAACCCAGTGTTTCGACTTCTTCCTTTGGCATGTTGACAAATCTTGCACTTCTCAACAAACCTTTTGATATCAATTTTCATTTTTTACCAATAATAAAAAGCAAACACTTGAGAAAATGTTTTATCCTATCCAAAGTGTCCAAACAATCCTCCACTGTGTTTTTGCTTAATCATATTTTCCCTCATGGAGCACCTAGATATACACAATTTATTATTCTTGAACAAAAATCCTCCTTAAATTAGGTAGTCTAAACACTGGCTTCTATTGTGAATTACATGATTTTTAAGAGCTGCATATATTTCTTTAAAATATGTGTCTTCCTCATATATATCAATCATTTCTTCAAACCCCAAAACACCAATCTTCAGTTCCTGCATAACCAGATTTACTCTATTCAAAGCATCAGCAACTTTTTTTGACTTACCACTTGTGTGTTTGATTTAAAAGGTAAAAATCTGCAAAAACTCCACCCACTTAGCATGTTTTTGGTTCAACTTCAGCTGATTATTTATGAACTGCAGTGCATGGTTATTAGAATACAACACAAATTCTTTGGGCAACAAATAATGCCTCCATTTCTTCAAAGCATGCACAATATCATAGAACTCCTTATCATAGGATGAATACTTCCTTTTGGCATCATTTAAATTTTCACTAAAATAAGTTATCGATCTCTACTCTTGACTCAAGACAACTCCAATTTCTATCCCACTAGCATCAGTCTCAACTTGGAATATTTTATCAAAATTTGGCAAGGCCAAAATAGGTCTTTCAATGATCTTCCTTTTCAACAACTTGAAATTATGATCTTCTGCTTCTATCCACTTAAATTTATGGTTTCTCTCCCTTATTGTTTCAATTATCAATGCACAAAATTTACTAAAACCTCTTATAAACTTTCTGTAAAAACTTGTAGGACCATGAAAACTCCTTACCTCAAATACACTTATCGGATTTTTCCAATCTAGTATTACCTAGATCTTTTCTGGGTCCATCTTCAAGCCTTCTTTTGAGACTATAAATCCCAATTAAATTACCTCCTTCTTCATAAAACTACACTTATTCAAATTTATAAGCAGTTTCTCCTTTTGCAAAGTATTTAACACCAGCTTGACATGCTCCAAATGATCCTCCTTACTTTGACTGAAAATCAGAATGTCATCAAGATATAATATCACAAATTTTCCTGCATACTCTTTCAATAACTCATTCATTAGTCTCATAAATGTGCTTGGTGTATTAGTGAGCCCAAAAGGCATCACTAACCACTTATACAACCCATTGTTAGTCTTAAATACAGTCTTCCATTAATCTCCTTCTCTAATCCTTATTTGATGGTATCCACTCTTCAAATCTATTTTATTAAAATACTTTGACCCACTTAAACATTCCATCAAATCATCTATGCATGGTCATGGAAATTTATACCTGATAGTGATCTTGTTAATGGCTCTGGAATCAGTAAACATGCCTCACTCACCTCCTTTCTTTGGACTAAGCACGACTGGTACTGCACATGGGCTAAGGCTTTCTTTGATCAATCCTTTATCTAACAACTATTGTACTTGTCTTCCAACTTATTCAGTCTCCTGAGGGATCATTTTATATGCTGCTTTGTTTGGTAAACTTGCACCAGGTATTAATTCTATGTGATGACTGATACTTCTGATTGGTGGAAATTTACTTGGTAATTCATCAACAACTATATCAACATAATCATCTAACATATTTTTAATTTCCACAGGAAGATTTTCTAAATTAGTAGAAGTTAGAATTACCTTGGGTTTACCCACAACAGAAAAATGCATTTCTTTCTCCTTCTTGACTTCTTGTAGCAATTCCTTTCCACTAATCAACATAACATTATTCCCAGCTGCTCCTTTGTCTGCTTCATCCTTGAAATGTAGCAATGTGTGCTTATTTCCATCCTTCTCTATGGTATAGGTATTCCTTTTGCCATCATGAATGGATTTTTTGTAAAATTTCCAAGGCCTTCCCAATAATACATGGCACACATCCATTGGTGTTACATCACACAATATGACATCCTTATATGTAATGATTTGTATCTCTACTTTGCATTGTTCTGTGACCAAAATCTGATGTCCCTTTTGTAGCCACGACCCTCTATATGGAGTAGGGTGTACCATATTAATCAACCCCAGTTTCTCAACCATCTCTGTGGAAACAAGATTATCAGTGCTTCCACTGTCAATCACAACTTTGCAACACTTTTCTTTAGACTTGCATACAGTCCTGAATAAAATCTTCATTTTTGTTGGATCATTTTATTCCTTCTCTGCCTTAAGCAATACTATTTTTAGCAATAAAGACTCTCCTACCTCATGTGGCTCTTATTTTCCTGTGACTTGAGGATTTTCTTCCTTTGCCTCGGCTACATTCACATTCCGATGATTTGTTGATTTGTTATGAGGAAAATCCCATGATCCGTGTCCCCATTCTCCACATGTGTAACACCAAATTTCTCTTCCTCGGCCTCTACCTCTGGGTGAAAATTTCCATCTACCAAAGTCTCCTCTCTGAGCGGTCTGCTAATCTAACCTCCTGCTTCATTCTGAGAGTGATGAAATCTTGATCTGAAAGTTCCTCTTCCTCTTGCTGGACTTTTACCTCTATTCTTCTGACTTTGTTTTCTCAACATTTTTTCCTCTTCTTTCAAATTTTCTTGGTAGGCATCCTCAATTGTCTTTAGACTCAACAAACTGATTTCATCATGTATTTCATACCTTAAACCATTTATGTATATGCCTACTTTCTCCATATTATCTTCATCATGTCCTGCTCTAATGCTCATCTTGTAAAACTCATATGTATATTCCTTGACAGTAATTCCTTTTTGCATCAAATTCTGCAACTGTTTGAAAATATTCAATTGATAGTCCTTTGGCATAAAATTATTCTTCAACTTACTTAGCATTTTATCCCATTGCTTGATCTTAGGTTTTCCCTTTCTAATCATGGACGTATGTAGTTCATCCCACCAGATAGATGCATGGCCCTTCAATTTGGTAGCTGAAAAATTTACCTTCTTCTTATATTCGACCTCTTCTAAGTTGAAATAATTATCAACTGAATTGATCCAATCCATCAGCTCATCCACATTAAGGTTCCCCTCATTTTAAGGAATCTCCATTCTTGGTTTCCCATTAACCTTTGCTAATATCTTGAAAACTTTAGTTGCCTCGTCTTCTTCTACTTATTCTTCCTCAGAAGTTTCCTCTACTATGCTGAAATCTCCTTCATCAAGTCATCTCCTCTGAGAAGTCTCCATTGTATCCATCCTTTTACGAGGGTGTCAAATATCTTCTAGCAAAAATGCATTGGCTTCCGGTCTTCCCCGACCTATGCCAACTCCTCTCTTGGGTGGCATATTTTCTACAATCCTTGAGAACATAACTCAGTGACTTCTCTGATACCAAATGATGCATACAGGCTGCAAAATTATCAGAATACACATGGAACTTGGGTTATGGGCCCACACAAATACTTGACCAATTGAAATCGAATCGCAACTTCCAACTTCAACAATTTAACAATAATTGTGATCCTGTGACTTCCAACTTACCTTATCTTATGTGATATGTGATTTGATTTGCATTGCAAACTAAATAACTTATCGGTTTGATGTCTTAACACTAAATATAAAAATCTATGATGTGTGAATTCTCACTGATTGTGATTTAACCTTCACCATTGATCTATGCTAGATCTAACGGTTCCATTGTGTCTATGCTATTCGCATCGCCAATCACCCTTCTACGGATGTACTATGCTATCAAGGCCAAAACAATTATGAATATTGGTATTTCATCTTCACGAATTTGATTCTAACTTCACGGAAACTTATTGAATGAAACCCTCGTTGTACGTGATGCGAATCCAGACTTAACAAAGAAAAAAAGAATGACAGTTTAACAGAGACAGCTGAATTTAAATACAAATATACTTGGAATTAAACAATAATGCAAATACATAGATTTGAGCCCTTTTTATGGCTAGATTTTACATTGACTTCTCCTCTGTGTCCACTCCTCTCTCACACCTTTCACACACTTCTCTCACACTTATTCTACTCCTCCTTCTCTCTATTCATGCTTATATATATATATACCTGAAATTGGTTCTTCTTGTCTTTTATTAGCTTTCTGTTTGAACCACTCTAACAACAAATTTTATCCTCTCGTCATGATCTACTCTATTTGGCTTAATATCCTCGCAGGGAGAACCAATGTTAGTATGAATCCTTTGTCAAAGTGTACGAAAAAGGACCACTTTAGCTACGCATAACTAATAGCCCTAACAACAAAATTGGTTGCCAATATCTTCAAATCTGCGGTTAGTTGAACAAGAAAAAAGCTGCAAAAACCAGATCTATACATGGAAAGACATTAAGCAGTAAAAACAAGGGTTTGCTCCATATACCAATAGACAAGACAAGAACAATTTTTGAAAGAATTTTTTGTATTAATTGGGCACCTGGGAGGAAAAGAAGAAGTCGTATCCAATTCTCCTCAATGGGATGGGTTCTTGGAAGTCCTTAGCACTTCAGATCTAAGATTTCTCTCTCTCGTTGGTGTAGAAAACCCACTGCAAAGAATAGAGTTCAATGGGAGCTCACACAGCAAATGATGGAAAAATGTGACCAAGTGTATAGATCCAGAGTGATCTAATAGGCAACAAAAGGTGAAGAATGGTAGGAAAAACCCTCCTATTTATGACAAAATATTGGGTCATTCTAGATCTTGGTGCATGGAGTTAGCAGGATCTAGATCCACTTTTTATGGAATATTTTATTATATTTGTTGGAGGGAAAAAGTATTTGACTTGGGTCAAATCCCTTTATTTGTCAAAAATAAATAAATAAATGATTTATTTATCTTTTTAAGGAAGCGGTTAGAAGATAATCAAATAAATAATTATTTATTTAATTATTTGTGGGTAATTTGGTCATATTTAACAAGGAATATTATCTAAATAAGATTAAATAATTATTCCTGGAAAGTAATAAGATAAATAAAGGTTTATCTAATTAATTTCTTTGTTTTTTGGGTTAAACATGATTAGGAATAATAATTAAATTATGGTTTAATTAATTATTCCATGAGGAAAATTAAACAAAATGGGTTTGTTTAATATTTCCTTTTGGGGTTTCCTGTTTTGACTATAAACAACCTAATAAATGTGGTTTATTAAGCTATTTTACATAGTGAAAGAAATTTTACTTAGGGTAAAATTGGTCTTACATGCTGTACTTCGGTCCATCTAATGATAATAGGTTAGATGACCAAAAAATGGTGTAACAGATTGCCCCCCAGCGTGCGAGTGTCAGGAGCAAATCATATGACCGAAGTACGTTGTAAGAACTCAATCACCAGACAACAAAAAGGGAAGTCAGAGAGAGAAATGAAAGGTAGATAGTGTGCTTAAGGACTAGACCCTGAGGAGACAAGACTCACAGGTGCAACAAGTCTCTGTTTATGAGAGGGTACCTGTGCTGAAGGCGGCGGGGGAGGCATACCTATGCCCGCCGAGACAAAGTACAAAAGAATAGTGTGTCCAATAAACAAGGGACCGAACCATAAAAGTATAGCCAGCATAATCATGAGCGAGATAAAAATACAATGAGGAATCCCACATACATGCTGTGCCTGGGATAACAGCCATGACTGATACAATAATATCTTAGTACATGAGATACAAATAAAACCCAAATTCCCCCTGTAAATGGGGAAGGGCTCACAAAATCTGACTGATACATGCAAATCAAAGAGGCGTTGCAAGCGGCTAAGGCCAACATCATCAAATATCTAGAGCTACATCAAAGGCTGCAAGGAGGAGGTCATTCGGGAATGTGGGGCGCTACCTGCAGGGCCACCCCCGCATGAGGGTTGAGACATCTCACACACACCCGGGAATCATCAAGAGCTGCTGCTGTAGCACTGAACCATCAAGTATACAGATCTCGGTCATGCAGAAAGGAGCTGGAGTGGAGAAACAATCAAGTCAAAGGGAAATGAGAGATCCCTTTGCCCGATCCGAGGCACCGAACAAGAGTGGAAGCTGGAACCAAGGTACACCGCCCTCTAGACCTGGCTTCTGGAATGAATGAGCTGATGTCGACAAAAGGAGGTCCGCCATAAGTGAGGCAATGATGTGTCCTCAACTAAGGCACGAGATAAAATAGTAGAGCGACAGACTGATCGACACTAATGATGATAGTGAAGTGGAAAGAATTTGAGTAGCGAATGGATGACTTCCCTTGTTAGAGCATAAAGGGCATGAATGACATGGCAGCGAATGACACAATATCATAAGGTATAGGGGACAGTGGGATTGAAGGTCATAAAGTGCGACACAAGAGAGAGACCAAGAACCGAAGGATGGAGGGCTATAGCGGGGTACAAAGGGACTCGGGATAGACTCCACGAATGCTATGATGACTCAACTTGGATGCTCTAAACAAGGGCGACTCGATGGTGCTGCCACACAGTAAAGGCTCGATGGGGGACCATGAAAACATGAGTACAAGATGGTAACTCATGTCGATGACTAGTGAGAACAAGTAAGGAGACAAAATGGTGCCCCAAGTACAAGTGTCGTAAGTGAGAGGTCGATTTTAAGGAGGAATTGAAGTGACCCTTCTTGGGAAAAGTGTGTCTTTGGTGAAGTGTCAAATCACAAAAAACTAACGGTACCCATTTGAGGGCTCGGTGAGAGCTTTCCAATGGTGCAAATGGTTTGTCGAGTGGTGCTACAGTATGGTCGCGGCGGTCGAGAAGAAGAAAGCAGGGGTTCTCTTTTAATAGAGCGGTTTTCCCTCCAAATTCACTCATTTGCTATTGTTGTTGTGGTGAATGTAGAGAGGAGAGAAGGCCCTAAATCTTGCGACGAGCGTAGTGGACAAACCGACCGGTGGAATCAAGATCCGTCAGTTGCAGGTAAGAGGCCTAACCTTACTCTTTGATTTTGATGGATTGAAAGTTCATTTTAGGGCCCAAAATCCCAGAAACAGACCCTCCATCATCTCTACGGCCGGGTCGCACTTTTTTGGCCAAAAAGAATGCGACTTTGGGCGTCGGGTTTACCCGGGAGCAAAAGGCCGACTGTCCCAGGTGGGCGGCTGCGACCTGGGAGATGAGGGGGTTTTAGTGTTGTTTTATGGCTGAGAGTTGGGTTTTTGTTTTTGGTTATGGTATTCCCTATCTGTATGCTGAAAAATATGATGTTTTTGTGCAGGTATGGAAAATATATGGGTTAACTGGAGAGAGAGAGACCTGGGTACATTACGGGAAGAGATCCAGGCAGATCAGGGTGTCCGTCGTGTGTTGGCCAGGTTTGGGGTTCTAAAGTTTTTGGAGAACCCTTTGATGAGAGCTGGAGAGCCCTTGTTGGCCCGGATTATCAGTTATTGGGATCCAGAGCATGAGGTCTTTGTAGTTCAGGGGCACAGGATCGAACTGACAGTCCAGGATGTGTATTTCCTAACAGGTCTCCCGCCACTTGGGATGGTGGGAAACACGCAGCTAGTATTACCGCAGGGGCGGCATATCATGGAGTTTTTGGAGCGACATTGTCGACCGGGTCTCCAAGTCAAGGGGACTCGGATACCGATCGGGGATCTAGAGAGGCTAGAGACCCGTGCAGTGGCCGCAGTGGTGCTGCGTATCCTGGGCAACTAGGTGCTTCATCACATCACTGGGGGGCAGATGATGATTGTGGAGAGTGTGTTGAGTGGGACCTACTATAGGTGGGCCCAAATGATGTTGGTGTCGCTAAAGCGATAGTTGTCGCTCTGCAAGTGGCAAGTGAACCACGATTGCTCGTATGGGACTTTATTGTGCGCCTTATTCTTTGAGAAGATCCCGACCTTGCGGCCTCGTATACAGCTTCCAGATGGGGGCCCGAGAGAGCCCAAGATGCGCCGGTGGGGGCGGCTACCGTGCAGAGGAGGAGGAGGGGCGGTCGGGCGGGTGTTTCGACCTGAGTTCTTTGCCCATTGGGATCAGATGTCGTTATACATAGACAACTATCCCTATAGTGGGATGAGTTATTGTGGGGATTCGGACCTACCACTCCCGCCTGGTCGAGTATGGGGGCCCGATGGTAAGTGATAAGTAACTATTCTTGTATGGGCATGTTAAAGTTATTTAATAGTAGTCATGGTACTGATTCATGTACTTTTGGTATGCAGATATAGCTCCGGTAAAACCGGCCGGATTTATGGGACACCCGGCAGCCTCTAGAGTGGCAGGGCCAAGTGGGTCGAGAGCAGCGCGCAATGAGGATGCGGCCGCCCTCCTAGAGGACATCCGCCGTAGATGCGAGACGTTGCTGACCGGATTTTCAAAGCGCGGGTGGCAAGACTTAGACAACCAGTACGTGGAGGCATGCATTGGCCTGCCCTCGGAATGGCGAGGTGTCATGCGACGCATGGCGATGGCCGGTCAAGGCATACGTGATCTACGGGCTGCAGGGGCAGAGCCATTGGCTCAGGATCCGCCAGATAATGAGTAGGTGTGGGGCATGTGGTGCCCCCTAGTGTGTATGTAGGGGCAGGTGGTGCCCCCAATTTTGGGTTTTTTGGAACATGCTATGGGTATGTCATATGTATCAGAGTAGATGGACTCTAAACACATGTTTTGCGGCACATATTATGGATATGCATCATTTTTAATGATTATAAATGTTATTGTCTTGTATGAAATGCGTGTGATAAAACAACAAATGAGGGGAGGGGAGACAATGACGACAGCGTGAGTGGACAGAAGACATCGAGCGGCAACTGCGGGAGGGAGTGCAATGAGCAGGATGACTATGACTCATATACAAACTAGAGGGTGGTACATGAGGGCTATCGGAAGTATGGCGAGGACTCGGGCTGCGGAGGTCAACAGAGATACGGGTGGAGTGATCTCGTGTATGGGTAGAAAAAAGGTGGTCAAGCGAAACGACAGGGGAGGATGCAGGGGGACTGGGCTCCGAATGTCTCGCAGAGGAGGATAGGTAAATAATAGTTGTGGTAGACTCCGTCATCTGAAAATCAAGGGGGGGAATTTCGATGGGGGCGGGGGAATCCTCAGGCTGGCCCGAAGCATATTGCGCGAGTATGGGAGAGGCGGATTGATTATGTTCAACCTGATACTCTCAGACTACCTCTAAAGAGGCGCAGTAATGCGTCGGGTGAGGAAAATGGTGGGAGTAATGGACATGAACACTGCACAAAGCACAGGGTTTGTTGGTGCGGATAGTCTTGGGGTTCTTGGTTACGGACGAAGAAGGAATGGAGGCTTCAGGGACCGTAGCTTCAGGGAACGCGACTTTAACCATGGGCTGAATACGAGGCAACTCGGGACAAGCATGGGTGGCATGACCGGTGAAATCACATAAGGCACAAGGTTTTGCTGGTGGAGGAGGGGTCGGGTCAGTCGTGGTGGTCTTGTATTTGGGTGCCCCCTTGCGAGCTTTGCCTTTCTTCCCGGGAGCCGTCACGACAGGAGAAGGGTCCTGTAGAGGTGCTGGGGGGCACGGTGCTTGAGAGGAAGCGAGGGGACCGGTTGAACCGGTGTCAAAGCCATGCATTGTTTGGGAAGTTGGAGTATTTTTGCAGAATTGGGAACATCCAAGGTTGATGGCCCATCATTTGACAAATTTCGCAATATTTAGTGGTGGTGGGATTGGATTGAGGGGGGAACGCTGCATACGACTGTTGCAGCTGGTATACCCCCTGCGGATTCATTATCGCGCTACCCCCTATCAGGGGACCCCCCTGGATCCCCGCGACAGAGGGTCCCACCCCTGCGCCACGCAACCGAGGACACTCGGTTGTGACGTGGCCCTCAACCAAGCAATGAGTGCACCAAACGTTCGGCCTGGCTGGTCTCATCGGCTGCAACTCCTTGAGCTTTTCAGTCAAACTGGAGATCTGATGTTGCAATCCTACCAAAGAAGGATCATGCGGGGCCAGCCCCCCCCCCCTCCCCCCCCGATATTCCTGAGGGTATCCCGACATGGCCTCTATCTTCATGGCCTGATCCAAAGCGTCCTGCAGGTTATCAATCTTTTGCTGAGTGAGGGGGGTTCTCGTCAAGGGAAGTAGAGCCTTGATGAACCAGTCCCTCTAATGGTTTGGATTGATCGGGTAGCTGAGTTTCTCGACCGCGTCCTTGAATCGACGCATTAGCTCCCATGTAGTCTCTCCTTCTTTCTGCTTAATCTCCCAAAGCTCAGACAGACCCTGCTGGTCTGTCTGGGGAAGCTTGAATTCGCGGACAAAGTCTCGCTTAATGTCGGCTATTACCAGATTCGAATGAGCCTTGGACCATTTGATGAACCATCGCAGAGCCCTCTCTCTGAGCGTGGTTTTGAACTTTATGAGCTTCCCTGCATCTGGTGTTTGTCGAGCCCTCCATATGGCTTCGCAGAGGTACCAGTGTTGCTCTACATCATCGTTGCCTCGGCCAGAGAATTCCGGATACCGGGTGAATGACCCAACCATATTTACTTTTGGAGGGTTGACCAGGATAAATCCTCTAGGTCCTGGTTGCGTAATTGTTCCACTGTGGAATGCAATATTACTAGTGACGCCGCTAGTAACGTGTGTCATTGTCGACAATGAAATGTTGTGCAATTGACTTAATGCTTGTAACTTAAGGAAAATATTATTTAAAGGTTGGTAAAGTACCAAGGGAAGGAAGGGAGCCATGTCGTGCAGAGTTTTGGAAGTAGGGCTGCTTGGAGAGATGAATGTCGTCCGCTCTTGAAACAACTGCTGCATCACGACGTACCATTCGCCATCGGAATTTTCTTTGGGCCACACATCTGCATCGTCTTCTTGAGTAATCGTCTCCTTTTCTCTCTTCGTTGGGCTCCCATGCACCCGCCGTACTCCCACAACGGTCCCTTCCCTCTCTCGAGCATCCGCCTGAGTGTCCATAATTCCTATCCTCTGAGGCACCTCCTTCTGATTCCTCCTATCGGTTTCCCGTCGTTTTAAATCCCGCATCACCCTGTTTCGCCACCTATCGGCGATCTGCGCCGGTCGTTGTGCACGTCACTCCCTCAACTACCTTACGGCCTCAGCATCCATTCCCCACTCCATGCTTCACACTTTACATGGAATTTGTCCCTTCAGCCCTTCCCCCAACACCAGAGGTTTACGCTTCCATGCTCGTATTTTGGAATTTCATCAGCCCTTCGTCCACCATCAGAGCCTTAATCCACGGGAATCTGCGGCTCTTGGCGGTGTGAGTTGATCGATCAGTGGTCTGCCAAAAAATATGTCGACGGGTCACGCGCGCTACTCGGTCGGCGATCGAGGCTGATCATGCCCACTTCCGGTTTATCTTCTGCGAACTATCCCTAGGCACCTTCATCTGTAACCTCCGCAACTATTTATAGAGGTCGATAGGGAATTTTCCCCAAAGGATCTCGTAGGTATCACTGGCGAAATCTGAGAAAAGGACGAGATCCTTAAGCACCCTTTCCTTTTGATTCGTCAACTCCGCTTGCTAAGCAACGAACTGGTCCAGATGGTTATCCCACCATCTCCGTATTTCTCATTCAAAAATCCTTGTTACCATGATCTAGTTCCCCTCATAACATGCAGGTCCCGGCAACGGAACCATTTGTTGGCGAAGAATCAGGTCTCACAGGCAAGACCCAGGTTCAGGGGTTGTGGCCAACAAGGGAATCCACTATATTCTAGCACCACGCCAGCATTATCACCCTACTCCGGAGAGCAGAGAGTCTCACTCGAGGCATGCTACAACCACATGCAGAAGGGGAATAGATCGATAGCAGGGAAAGGATCCGCAACTCATGATTAACATAGAATGGATTGCATTAACATCATATATATGCAAGAACATTCAGAGAGTATACAGGTATTAAGAAAATAAAATTTTAAATCATCACAACCATCATGCATGCATGTGAATCACATAATAAGACAGCAACCTGCAATTGTATTGATCTCTTCTGCCAAACCCATAGTTACATAGCTTTCACCAGGAGAGCTTACAAGTCTGATACAGATGCCTTATGGAACAGAAAGGTAAATGAGCGAAACCTTGGAACTACAGAGATATCATCCTCAGTCTGTGTTCCCACTGCAGCGTTTGTTCTTCTCCTTCGGTCGCTCTGCATTCTCTCCCCTTCTTTCGCTCGGGTGATGGCTATTTATTCACCCGCTTTCGCAACTTTTAGTTCTTCTTGCATTCTTCTTTAGCTACTTCCGGTTTCTCTCTTTTTGTCTATGTGTTCTTCTCGTTGTCTTCTGCTGTATGTCTTCTTCGTCTGTGCTCATGCATCTGCTTTATTTAGCTATGTACCTGTTCCCTCGCAACTTCGGTAGCTCCGCTTCTTTCTGTAGTTGCGATTTGGTTGCGACTACCATGTGTCTTCATCCCACAACCCAAAATTTGTCCTTTATTCAAAATTCAAAATATTCAAACCATGTTTTCAAAACAAGGGCCCCCAACAGAGTTGTTGTGCTTTCTTCAAGAGAGCCAAACCATCATTTTAGAGGAATTCTTCATCAACTCATTAAGGGAATTTTGAGGTCTACAATGAACCTCCTAGGAAATTATAAAATAATAGTGGAAATAATAAAATAATATTGTATTACATCATCAAATTTTAGAGGGAAAAAAGAAAAAACTATTTTTTCAATTTGTATTTTCAACTTATCTCCCTATCGATTTACTAAAATTTCGAGTGGGAACACTTATTGGATGTAAAATTTGATTCCTAATCCAAAGAGTACCCATGTTACATGCTTTCGATGGACCATGCTACACAAAAAATGAGAAATACATGAAAAACATGATTGCAATCATACTTTTTTCATGTATTTCTCATTTTTCGTGTAGGAGGTTCCATTGAAAGTATGCAACATGGGTACTCCTTGGATGAGGAATTAAGTTTTGCATCCAACGAGTACTCTCGCTCGAAATTTGAGTTCAACTTTAGGGAGATAAATTGAAAATAAAAGTTGAAAATGTAGTTTTATTATTTAATTATTTTTTAATCCTTTTACTTTTTTACCCCAAAAATGGTGAATTATCCCCCATGGTTGACATCATCATCTTGAATCCTATTGGTTATTAAAAAGTTTATTTTGGTTGTACATTTTTCTTAGGAGGCCCATTTTAGACCTCAAAATTTTTCTAATGACAGGTTCTAGTGTATGAGATACAAGCAAGTGGGTCCTCAAATTTCCTTTTTTTGTCTTCATTTTTGTGCTCAGAAGGATCAATTCCCTCTTCTAGGGTTTTGGTTTCATTTTCTTGGTTTCATTATCTCATTAAAAAAATGTTGATAAAAACCCTAATATTGAACTCACTCACATTCCTCCACCTTTCATACACCTTCCTAATCATTTTCCCTCACCCATATCCCTCATTTACATTATTTTCCCACAAACCCTAGCATAGACTACACTTTCCTAGGCTAGGATTGTGTTTTCCCCTTTTGGACCCCTTCCCCTCAGTCATTCCCTGAAATTTCACTTCTCCTTACTCCCTAACATATATCCCTACCCCCATAAAGTTTCCCAAGAATTTAGGAGATCCCTAACACTTGCTAGTGAAGTGGAAAGAATTTGATAGCGAATGGATGACTTCCCTTGTTAGAGCATAAAGGCATGAATGACATGGCGACAATATTCATCCATAGATCATAAAGGTGAGACGATGGTATTGAAGGTGTAAAGTGCGACCTAAGAGAGAGACCAAGAACCGAAGGATGGAGAATATAGCGAGTCTGAGGTTTCAGGGATAGACTCCACGAATGCTATGATGACTCAACTTGGCTGCTCCCAAACAAGAGAGCGTGTCGATACTAGCGCCACGCAGTAAAGGCCCAATGGGGGACCATGAAAACATGAGTACAAGATGGTAACTCATGACGAAAATCGACACAAACAAAGACAAGTAAGGAGACAAAATGGTGCCCCAAGTACAAGTGTCGTAAGTGAGGAAATTCGATTTTAAGGAGAGGTGAACTGACCCTTCTTGGGAAAAATGTGTCCTGGTGAAGTATCAAATCACAAAAAAATAACAGGTACCCATTTGAGGGCTCGGTGAGAGCTTTCCAACGGTGCAGACGGTTTGTCGAATGGTGCTACGGTATGGTCGCAGCAGTCGAAAGAAGAAACAGGGGTTCTCTTTTAATAAGGCAGTTTTCCCTCCAAATTCACTCATTTGCTATTGTTGTTGTGGTGAATGTAGAGAGGAGAGAAGGCCCTAAATATTGTGGCGAGCGTAGCCGGGTCAGCCGACCGTTGGAATCGAGATCCGTGGGTTGCAGGTAAGAGGCCTAACCTTACTCTTTCATTTTGATGGATTGAAAGTTCAGTTTAGGGCCCAAAATCCCAGAAACAGACCCTCCTTCATCTCTACAGCCGGGTCGCACTTTTTGGGCCAAAAAGTGCGACCTGGGAAGCAGGTTTCAGGGCAAAAATTGCGACCTGTCCCAGAATTGGGCAGAAAACTGCGACCTGGGAGATGAGGGGATTTTAGTGCTGTTTTATGGCTGAGAGTTGGGTTTTTGTTTTTGGTTATGGTATTCCCTATATGTATGCTGAAAAATATGATGTTTTTTGTGCAGGTATGGCAGATATATGGCTTAACTATAGAGAGAGAGACCTGGGTACATTACGGGCAGAGATCCAGGCAGATCAGGGTGTCCGTCGTGTGTTGGCCAGGTTTGGGGTTCTAAAGTTTTTGGAGAACCCTTTGATGAGAGTTGGAGAGCCCTTGTTGGCCCGGATTATCTGTTATTAGGATCCAGAGCATGAGGTCTTTGTAGTGCAGGGGCACAGGATTGAACTAACAGTCCAGGATGTGTATTTTCTGAGAGGTCTCCTGCCACTTGGGATGGTGGGAAACACGCGTGAAGTATTACCGGGCGGCATATTATGGAGTTTTGGACGACATTTTCGTAAGGTCACCCAGAATCAAGGGGTCTCGGATACGAGTCGGGGATCTAGAGAGGCTAGAGAGACTCGTCTGCGATGGCACGGTAGTGCTGCATATCCTGGGCAACCAGGCGCTCCATCACATCACTGGGGGGCAGATGATGATTGTGGAGAGTGTGTTGAGTGGGACCTACTATGGGTGGGCCCAAATGATGCTGGTGTCGCTAAAGCGATAGTTGTCGCTCTGAAAGCGGCAAGTGAACCACGATTTCTCGTATGGGACTTTATTGTGCGCCTTCTTCTTTGAGAAGATCCCGACCTTGCGGCCTCGTATACAACTCCCAGATGGGGGCCCGAGAGAGCCCAGGATGCACCGATGGGGGCGGATACTGTGCAGAGGAGGAGGAGGGGCACACGGGCGAGTGTTTCGACCTGAGTTCTTTGCCCATTGGGATCAAATGCCGTTATACATAGACGACTATCCCTATAGTGGGATGAGTTATTGTGGGGATTCGGACCTACCACTTCCGCCTGGTCGAGTATGGGGGCCCGATGGTAAGTGATAAGTAACTTTTCTTGTATGGGCATGTTAAATTTATTGAATAGTAGATATGGTACTGATTCATGTACTTTTGGTATGCAGATATAGCTCAGTGTAGCTTAATGGGATTTATGGGACACCGACGGCCTCTAGAGTGGCGGGGCCGAGTGGGTGAGCGGCGCGCAATGAGGATGCGGCCGCCCTCCTAAGGACATCCCGGCAAGTAGATACGAGAACGTTGTGACCGGATTTTCAAAGCGCGGGTGGCAAGACAGCAACCGATGCATTGGAGGCATGCATTGGCACGCCTCGGAATATGGCGAGGTGTCATGCGACGCATGGCGTGGCTAGGTCAAAAGACATACGTGATCTACGGGGCTGTGACCAGAGTGGTGGCTCGGGATCCATGAGATAATGATGAGTGTGGGGCATGTGGTGCCCCCTATGATGTATGTAGGGGGAGGTGGTGCCCCCAATTTTGGGTTTTTGTTTGTAACATGCTATGGGCATGTCGTATGTATCAGAGTAGATGGACTCTAAACACATGTTTTGCGACACATATTATGGATATGCATCATTTAATGATTATAAATGTTCGGCCAATGTATGAAATGTGAACTGACAAGACAAAAAATGAGGTGAGGGGAGACAATGACGGCAGCGTGAGTGGATAGAAGACATCGAGCGGCAACTGCGGGAGGGAGTGCAATGAGCAGGATGACTATGACTCATATACAAACTAGAGGGTGGTATATGAGGGCTATCGGAAGTATGGCGAGGACTCGGGCTGCGGAGGTCAACAGAGATACGGGTGGAGTGATCTCGTGTATGGGTAGAAAAGAGGGGGTCAGGCGAAACAATAGGGGGGGATGCAGGGGGACTGGGCTCCAAGGGTCTCGCAGAGGAGGATAGGCAAAGAATGGTCGTAGTAGACTCCGTCATCTAAACATCAGGGGGGGGAATGTCGATGGGAGCGGGGGGATCCTCAGGCTGGCCCGAAGCATACTACGTGAGTATGGGAGAGGCGGATTGATTTTGTTCAACCTCATACTCTCGGACTACCTCTAAAGAGGCGCGGTAATGCGTCAGGTGAGGACAATGGTGGGAGTAATGGCCATGGACACCACACAAAGCACAGGGTTTGTTGGTGCGGAGAGTCTTGGGGTTCTTGGTTACGGATGAAGAAGGAATGGAGGCTTCAGGGACCGTAGCTTCAGGGAACACAACTCTAACCATGGGCTGAATACGGGGCAACTCGGGACAAGCACGGTTTGCATGACCGGCGACATCACATAAGGCACAAGGTTTTGCGGGCGGAGGAGGGGCTAGGTCAGTCATGGTGGTCTTGTCTTTGGGTGCCCCCTTGCGAGATTTTCCTTTCTTTCCGGGAGCCGTCACGACAGGAGAAGGGTCCTGTAGAGGTGCTGGGGGCACAGAGGCAACGGAGAAAGCGAGGGGGACCGGCTGAACCGGTGTCAAAGCCATGTAGGGTTTGGGGTGACCAGGAGGGGTAGCTGCTGGAGGATCAAGGTACCAGACTGGTATGCCCAAGGTTAGGTTAGGGAGAGAGAGGGTGGCCATGACGGGGATAGAATATACTCCGGGAGGGGGAGCCAGGAAAGGTATCTGCCCAGCAGGGAAATGACCAGGAGGGACGGCTCCGAGATGGTTAAGGCCTGGGGGAACCGATCTAGGAGGATTAAAGGGTTCAGGGATGCCAGCTGTAGGGGGAGGGCCAGAAGGAGGAGGTCCGACTGGCTGAGATGAATGGCTAGGAGCGGGTTTCGGAGGGCGAGGGGGAGGTTGCTGACTAGCCGAGGCAGGCCGCTTACGGGCAGCCTAAGACGATTGCATCATGCAAACATTCGATAAGTTGGGATCAGTGATGGGAGGAGAAGGGAGATTAGGAAAATTTCCAAGTAGGGAGGAATCTTTGTAAACGCCAGGGGAGACACTGGTCAAGGAATCGATGGTTTGCTTGTTGGCTACAGAAGAGATGGTCGTCTCAGGTGAGGTCTGAGATTTTGGCTCATGATATGTCAACTGGTCAATGGTGACTATCTTTCCATTATGGGGAAAAGACATCTTGCGGAAAACCGCAGATGGGACAGCAGACATAGCATAGGTGTAGCTTCGCCCCAATAGAATGTTGTAATCTAGCGGGGCATCGATGACTTCGACGTCAACGCAAACAGTCTTACCGGCGAGGGTGATAGGAAAATTACGAAACAGGCCAATGGGCTGGGAGGCATGGCCGTCCCACGCTCGAAGGGTGATCGTGGAAGGGGCCAACTCAGGGGATCCGAGTTGCTTCCAAAACCGAAGCAGACATCACGCAGGTGGATGCTCCCTCATCAATTATACACCGGGAAACGTTGGCGTTCCGGATTTTGACTGGGATTTGGAAGGCGACGAAAGGAGGGAGAGGACGATGGTCCGATTGAGTGGCGTCGAAAACAATCATTTGGTCATCAGCAGGATCTACAGTGCCCACGGCAGATAGTAGAGCCTTCTTTTGGGAAGGGCACGACTAGAGGAGCTCCAGTGTGGAAATGGCAGCAGGAGATTGCACCAAATCATCTACTATACTATATGAATGAGCAGCTCGACCTAAAGTAGCGTTTCGACGTAGGGGTCCTTCAGGAATCTTGGTATGAACCTCAACTTTGGGTTGAGGGGTATGTAAGTGGCCACTGGATGTTGAAAGAGGCTCTGTAGAACCTGAAGAAGGAGGCTCGAGGGCAGACTGAGCAGGAGGCTTGGGGTACTGGCGAGACCGAGTTTGAAGGTGAAGGTCGACAGTCGGGGAAGGATCGGAGTGCATCATAAGGATGCGAGTAATTAGAGGAACTAGAAAGGGGAGTGGCGACACAGGCACACGTCGGGCGGTTGGTGTACGAATCCTTGGGCAAGGATCGATAAGCTTCTGACTGTGACTGTAGTGGCCACATTAGGAGGAGCATGAGAGGAGGCGTGTTGTCTGCACAATGTGGCTTGAGACTCCCACATCTACTGCATCTGGGGTAATAGGGGACAATCGTGGGTGTAATGACCATAAACACCGCAACACGAACAAGGCTTATTTGTGTGAAGCAGCTTGTCCGGCTTGGGCTGAGTGCCCTGTTGCTGGTTGGCAGTGTTAGGGTCCACACTAGGATTGGGTCCACGTGTACCAGGGGCAGATTGGTTTTGATTGCCTCTCCGCCTTCTTTGAGAAGAAGGGGGATTAGTCGCGCCCTACTGTGCAAATACTTGCCCTCGAGGGGGCTATAAGTGTTGTTGCGGGTTTGGAGGAGGCAAGGGAGATGGAAGCGCATATGCTGGAGGAGCTGGCGCACCAGGCTACGGATAAAGGTAATGGTTAGGTTGGGCAACATTGAGGTAAGCAGAAGGTTTGGAAAAAGGAGGAGGCATGTCGTATCCTGGATACATGCTACCGAGAGGGGGAAGAGTGCTAGAGGTGCTGGCCCCTCCCTGAGGGAGACCATAGCCCATAGGAGGTTGAGCATACGGATGGGAAAGGGCTCCAACGATACCGTCGGCGGAATGAGATGCCCCCGGGGCGTTAGCGCCGCCGGGCCTGGGGAGGTCAGGAAGAACGGTATAAACATAACCAGATTGAGCGTAGATCAGGTCATATTTCAAGGCTATTTGGAGGGCGGCTTCTTCAGTTTGAGGAAAGTGAGAGGCGACATCTTTGCCGATAGGAGCTAAGAGGGTGCGAAGGAACCAGTCCATGTAAACTCGATCTTCGAAGGGGGGGGCTCGACATAAGCTTCGTCTTCGTCGCCATTCCTGAACATGGGCAGAAAGGCGGGTCGAAGAGGTTTGCTTGAATGAAGTCAAGAGCTCCGTGCCAGTATCGTATCGGAGAGGGAGCTGGAAATAAGATAAAAGGCTTGGGCAAGGGTCGCAAAGGTGGTATGGGAAGAGGTGGCTTGGTCAACATACCATTTAGAAGCTTCTCCGGTAACCGTGCATTGGAACAAACGAAGACGGATGGAGTCATCGGTAATGGAATTGGAGGAACACCACATGTGGAAAGATCGGACATGATTGGTTGGATCTTCTCCGGCAAGGCCTTCGAACTTAGGGATGTCGGAGGGGGCTTGGTTGGCACTTGAGGGCCAACCAACATTGTAGCGGATAGGGTCATTGATCAGTTGAAATCGGGACGGGGCGCAATGTACGACAGCAAGGGTATGGCCGAGGTAGTTCCTGTGGTGGTTCCGCTAGTAGTGGTTCCGGCATTAGGGCCTGGAGCACCGCTAACGTTAGGCCCTGGACCAAACATAGTGAAGGTGACAGGGGGAGAACCAGGAGGAGAGGGATAACCCAATGAATCAGAAGAGGAGTCAGAGTGCGGACTCGGAGGAGGACTGGCTCGACGACGGTGGGACGGAGCAGGTCGATCAACCGGAAATTGAGGGTGAAGGCCAAGAAGTCTCCGGGAAAGGCACCTTGGGGGCGCAATGATGACGGGAAGAAGGAAACCGACAAGGGCAAACACGGATAGAATCAAGTGAGGTCAAGGGTAGAAAATGTGCAGTGACAATTGATTTTAGAGTCTTTGCCAGGCGGTGTTAACCAGGTGCTTCTTCACTTAGGGTCAGTGTGTGGCGTGCGTTAATTTTAATTTTTAAACCCTTTCCGTTTTGAGAGCAAGAAAATGTGTGCTGCGTAACTGAAAATAAATCTGCAGAGAACAGTATATAATGCTGAAATAACAGAAAAATAACAGCTACTATTGCATCGATTCAACCCAAGAAGGCGGGTCGCTCAAAACTAATGTAAAAAAGGGCAAAAAGATGGTCAAAACACACTTAAAAAGAGGCCAATAGATCTAGGGTCAAAAGGGACAAGGATCTAAAGGATAAAGCTGCTAAAAAGAGGTGCAGATCACAGCCAAGAGACAGAGGCAAGGTGGCTGGAAAAAAGGGAAGAAATCAGCAAAAATCGGAAAGAATAGGGAGGAGGTCCTAAAGAGAGGTCCAAACAAAATGACAAGAGGTGATTTGAAAGGAAGGAAGGCTGATTTAAAGGGATCTGAGGAGAAGGTTCCAGATCTGAAAAAAGGAAGGCTGAAACTCTGAAAAATAGACGGTTGAAACAGCTAAAACTCTTCCACAAAAAGTGGAGGGTACTAAAGCCCTAGGGGGCTAGGTTCCCACTTAGATGAGTAGAAACAGATCAGAACTTGGTCAAAGCGGGCTGAGACAGAGGCTGGAAAACCCTGACAGAAGCTTTAGCAAAACCCAGAAAAACCGCAGAAAAACCACTGAAAAATTAGCAGGTCGCAGGTTCTGACCTGTTTTCAGTGCAGGTCGCAGAAAAGAGGCTAAAAAGTGTGACCTGGAGGTCCAG
Organism: Pinus albicaulis; assembly: GCA_034641835.2. NCBI lineage: Eukaryota > Viridiplantae > Streptophyta > Pinopsida > Pinales > Pinaceae > Pinus > Pinus albicaulis. The sequence goes on along the minus strand of JAXQQM020065747.1, from coordinate 36,843 downwards.
GTCGTAGGTTATGGGCCAAAAAGTTCGACCCCCCATTCTGGTTGTCTTGGCGGCAGCTTTTCAGAAAAGTTGCCGTCTCAGTTGCGGCTGGTGTCGCTTACCTGCGCAATAGGGCCAGAAACACACGGAAGTTAGAAATTTTAATGTTTTAGGGTTTTATGTGAGAAAAACACCATAAAAATAGGGAAAATAAACAGCTAAAAAGAAACCCTAGGGTCTGAAGTAGCTGGATATGCAGGAATATGAAAAACGACAGCGGTCGTAATTTAAAACCCGTGTGGAGTCGCCATTTGTTAGTATGAATCCTTTGTCGAAGTGTACGAAAAAGGACCACTTTGGCTACGCATAACTAATAGCCCTAACAACAAAAGTGGCTGCCAATATCTTCAGATCTGCGGTTAGTTGAACAAGAAAAGAGCTGCAAAAACCAGATCTATACATGGAAAGACATTAAGCAGTAAAAACAAGGGTTTGCTCCATATACCAATAGACAAGACAAGAACAATTTTTGAAAGAATTTTTTGTATTAATTGGGCACCTGGGAGGAAAATAAGAAGGCGTATCCAATTCTCCTCAATGGGATGGGTTCTTGGAAGTCCTCAACACTTCAGATCTAAGATTTCTCTCTCTCGTTGGTGTAGAAAACCCACTGCAAAGAATAGAGCTCAATGGGAGCTCACACAGCAAATGATGGAAAAATGTGACCAAGTGTATAGATCCAGAGTGATCTAATAGGCAACAAAAGGTGAAGAATGATGGAAAAAACCCTCCTATTTATAACAAAATATTGGGTCATTCTAGATCTTGGTGCATGATTAAAATAATGTTAACCAAATCTAGATCCACCTTTTATGGAATATTTTATTATATTTGTTGGAGGAAAAAAGTATTTGACTTGGGTCAAATCCCTTTATTTGTCAAAAATAAATAAATAAATGACTTATTTATCTTTTTAAGGAAGCGGTTAGAAGATAATCAAATAAATAATGATTTATTTAATTATTTGTGGGTGATTTGTTCATTTTTAACAAGGAATATTATCTAAATAAGATTAAATAATTATTCCTGGAAAATAATAAGATAAATAAAGGTTTATCTAATTAATTTCTTTGTTTTTGGGTTAAACATGACTAGGAATAATAATTAAATTATGGTTTAATTAATTATTCTATGAGGAAAATTAAACAAAATAGGTTTGTTTAATATTTCCTTTTGGGGTTTCCTGTTTAGACCATAAACAACCTAATAAATGTGGTTTATTAAGTTATTTTACATAGTGAAAGCAATTTTACTTAGGGTAAAATTGGTCTTACATGGTGTACTTGGGTCCATCTAATGATAATAGGTTATATGACCAAAAAATGGTGTAACAACCAATTTACTATTTTATTCCTATTTAAGTTAGGAAATCAAAACAAAATAACACCTCCCAATTAAAACTTAACAAAATATTAATAATAAAAAATTTCACCTCTTGTTAGCCACAACATGTGAACACACAATCACATTACTCGCTAAATTTTGGATGCTCCTGCATCAGGGTCTCCAACGCTTCCTCCCCAATCCCTTAGAGAAGAACTAACTTTAGTGATATAGGATCAAGGGTCTAGCTGGCCCTCTTTTAGTTCAGTTCAAATCTTTCATCATAGTCTTCTAACTATTCATTAGGCCCTAGGGTCATCCTAAAGATATATTCCTTGGTTTCTTTGGACCTGCAATAGTCTATGTACTTGCATTTGGGCCCAGGTAGTGATGTTGTCCCCAGGTAGACCCATGAACCAACGAAGGCTACATCCTTGAGGGCAGAGGAGAACAATTTCAACTTTTTTTCATATGAGGCATATTCATAAGTCCTACAGACAACAACAAACTCAAACATGAGAGTGTCAAGGTATTCAAAAGTTAAGCCATAGAATTGTGGAAGGGCTGAAGGGTCGATGTTTTTCATCCTAGTCTCTCCATTGGTTTCTCTAATGGGAAAGACCCTTATTTTTTTTTCTCTTCCATATCTTGAACAGGTGAAGCAAGTTCCTCTTCTTACCCAATAGGCTCTTCAAAAATTTTAGGGTGCTCACTTAGAGGGTATTCTAGCTCACATTCACTGAAGAAGAGTGAAAGTTGATTGTGTGGGGATGTGGGGGGTTTTGGTAGAAATTTTACTTTGTTGTCCCTACTCCTATGAGGCATGAAAGACACTTTTTTTTTCACTTTTTCAAACTATATGCAAAACCGAAACAAAAAAACAACGCTTAAGTAGAAACAAACATCTACTTAGACACCTCCCCAGAAACGACGTGAAAAAATGATGAGCCCTGGTATTGCACCAACAGTGCTACAACTCCCAAGGGCTACTAAACTTTACTTATAAACCTGTGATTCATAGAAACTTAGAGGTGATAGTGTTATATGCACAACAAATGGATTCTACTCATGCCACCCTCAACTAGGTTTTCTAGTCAGTAGTACTTCTAGGCTATTCCTCCTAATTGATTAAAGTGCATCTAGCTAATGTAATGTAGGGAATTGATTCTAATATAAGACAAGGAGAGTGTCTATCAAACATCTACTTATAATTGACATTGAAAGAAAAGCACAAACAATTAACCTAGTTGTATAAAAAGGAAACTATGATATCGGAAATTATTCCTCTAACTATCTTTTCATTTGCAGTAAAGAAAATATTATATCATTACACATTTCATCAAAGCATAAAACAACTCCTATCTACTATTTCATTCAACTTGGAATTGCATGTAAAATTCAATCTAATTCTGAAATGAAATAAAACCCTAATGCCTATGTTTTTGCAGCAAGGAAGGCAGGAGCTTTGTAGTGACCTAAAGTCTCTTTTGACCATGAATTCAGAGTTGTGGGTCAAATCCATCCTATTCTAGGCTCAAAATGAAAAAAATAGCTAAAATGGAGTGAAAAAGATGAATTACAATGCTGCTGCAGGAAGTTTCTATAAGATGTCTTGTAATTGCTACAGGAAGTCATGAAGTGTTACAGGAAATAGGCTGAGAGGGTTTTAAGGATGAAAGTGGTGCAAGGAAGGTGTGGAAAGGTGAGAGAAGGTGTAAATAGGTGAGGGGGGGGTTGACCAATGACTACAACCAAACTCAGAACAATTGGGAGGCCTATTTTTCACTTGGAAGGTTGCTCATGGTGGTGGTGAAGGTGGTTTCACAAAATAAGGTTTTGGTGGAATATTTGGAGTTTGGAGAGAAGAAGGATGATTGTGATGAAAAATTTTCCTTTCCCCACAACTATATACATCCATGTAATCACTACACACATTGATGCATTGATTATTGACAAATTAACATGTTTAAAAGTGGAAAACATGAGTTGAATAGAAAACCCTACTTAATCTATGCTAAAATCTGATCTAAGCACAAACAAAACTTCTAAATTGCAGTAAGCATATTATGAACATGATAAACACACTATCTAACTTTAAAATAAATCATAAAAAAACTATTTTTGATCTATGGTTGGAGATCCTTCTCCTCAAGCACCCATGATAGAGGTGAGAAAGAGAGGCTACAAGCACAATTTTGATAGGTTTTTGTTGCTACTAAAATGTAAAGAGACTACACAAAATGCTTAAACATGAAGAGAGAATATAAACACACAAGAGGTACTTAGCCAATGGATTAGGCCCTAACCCAAAAGAATCAGCCCTATGAGACTAAATCAGTGATGTAACCAACAACTTCTCCTTAGCATTGCATAAAAATGTATAGTAAATCATATGACATTAAAAAATAACACTAAATTGGAGCTCAAGAGCTACCTAGTTGCCTACAAAGTTTGAATCTTCATATTATTATTTATACAAATGGGTAGCTAGAAAAAAAATCCATAAAAAGTAGGAATAAGTCCTCCTTGATCTGAAGAAGAGTGGAGCTTGGCTCCTCATAACTGCCACTTTGCTTGGTTGCCTTTTCCTTCGAGCTATTTGGAGAGATCTCGATGTGATCTTGGCTCATTGAGAGAGTTAAGGAGCTGGAAAAACCTACTAAAATATCTCCTTGGTGTCTACTCCAAGCCCTTAGGTGGAAAATATCTCAAAAATGGCTTCATCTCCTGCAATTAATTCAGATTAGGAAACAAGACATGACAAACATCATACACCCTTCTCATTAAGCATAATATGACAAAAATGTAAACAAATATGAGAGAGTGGTAACTTAATAGTTGAATTATGGCATTTTAACCCCTTAAAATATACCTAATGATGGGCTTCATCGGGTGCCACACTTTCCTTGTCACTTGTTTGTTGAGATATTCCTCACTTATTGGGCCATTTTCCTTTAGTCTTCTCATTTCCCTTCCAATGATGCTTGAATTAGGCTTGCGCTTTAACTATTAAAGAATCATCATAGTCATAATTAAGTTTGAATAATTTCCTCATCCCAAGCAACCATGCTTCTGCTTATTTTGACTTGGTCATCTTATCATCAAAAGTAGCATTCTTTGTTTTATTGAACTCTTTTGGTAGTACCCCCTCTCATTCCTCCTATAATGATGTTTGCAATGATGTCTCTCGAAAGAAGAGATAGAATAAAATCCATGAGTGCTAGCCCTCCTCTCAGGTGTATCCAAGAGTCTTCCACTTTTCACTATATCATTACCGTACATCCTATGCATTTTTTGAGACATGCTTCCATCCACACCGTCAGTCTTTTCCTCCTATATGTCTCCACGACTAATCCCCAGTTGTCCTAGCTACTGCAAATCTGAAAGGCTTTGGAGGATGACTACATTAACCTCAACTTTATTTTCTTGAGCTTTCATAATCCTTTCCTATGCTTCAATCAACCTATCATTTTCTACTTTGCAACTTATGATCTCTTCCTTCAAAATTCTCAATGTATATACTAAATCATGAGTGTCTACCTCTCCCTGTTGCTCAATTGATTTATTCCATCCCACCAATTTATCTTCTGGCCTGTACGGGGAGACATACAAACTGTACTAAACTATTCATATCTTCATCTCTTGGCCTTCTATTTCCTGCAATATGCCATTGTTAGCTAAATAAAAGTATTATCAAAATCATACCTCAACTTACTACTAGTGATGCTATTGCATCTGCAGAGGCCAATATAGATTAGAACGATACAACATTGCAAGCATATCATCTCATACATGGATATCATAACAATATAATAAATAAATAACATGCATTCATGGTAAACATATATAAAAATGACATGCATGCATAAAAATATGCATTTACTTCGAGGTCCAGTGCTGCAATCTCGCTTTAATACCACCTTGTAATACCCCACCTCACATTTACCCACTTTTACAAGCTCACTAGGGTAAACATGAGACGAGAGTTGCTATGCATGACCCAACATCCCAGTTAATATTATCGAAGTGGGGTCTACTATCATGAAACATACTACAACCTCCTAGGGACACTTGATCACCCAGATGTCAAGCCACATCCACTGATGATCTTTCTCTAAGGTGGAACTATATTTCAACTCAAATTTATAGCCCAGCTGAACACATGTGGTCTAGTCCACATGGCCAGAATTCTCCATCTACATGCACATTTCGTCCTCCATGTGGCTACAACCGAGATCTTCTGAATTTGTGCCTACAACTGCAAATTCAATGCTAGGATTTTAGGGATAGTCTACAAGCCACTGCCCAAAACTGCCCAGAAATTTCTAGAATCTAATCTATGATGATCACAAGTCTGCATAATCTATACTTAGGCTCAGATATTTCCCAAAATTTCCAAACACATGATAAGCACTTAAACAAACACATGGTAAACATAGCAACTATAGGTCATGAATGCATATTTTTTCACAGTTTCCTTAGTTTCATTAGAGAATCATCAAGAAGGATCACTACCCTCTCAAGCTAGTCGTATCAAACAATAGTTAGCTCATGCATTCATATAAAAATTCAATGAATTAGGAAACCATGAACAAGATCCATAACAAGAGCACATCATGCAATAAGAATGTATCATGCCTATAATACACATTTAATAAAAATTAATTCATGAAAAATCAGTCATAAAATAAACACAACAATCAATATATGTGCTCATTGATCTCAATAAAAAATAACACATAATAACATATGCATAAATCCAACCAAGTGAGGGGTTTCCCCGTACCACCCAACCATAGATTAGGTTGATCCAGATATTTCTTCCAGCTAATCACCCCAATGTCATATTCCAAGCATGAATGTGGGATCAAATGGAATAATTCAAAATAAAACCAACTAAGGAATGCACGGGCTAAACCACCTCTACCCTCAACCACAGTGATTTCACCTAAAATGGTCCAAAAATCACTAAAACCAAAACAAGCTTGGATGCTTCAAACTTTCTTCCTGTCTCCACTTACCTATCAAGAGTTTCAAGAGAAAACCATCTCCACCCTTAGCCCTTAGGAATTTTCCTGAGACCACCTCAACCAGGATCCAAAATCTATCGGCTATCCAAAGCTTAACCAAAATATGTAACCCACTACATCATGGCTATCCAATAAATGGAAAAGGAAAGGTTGTACATCACTATTAATCCAAGAAAATACCCTACCAATCACAACCAACATGACCAATAATATAATGCATAAACCATACATAAAATACCAACTTGCTAAATCACACATGTACACTGGTTTTTTTTTCAAAACGAAAAGGTTATGGGACTATCTAGTAGAACTTGTTTATACATTTTTTCTTCACAATTTTCACCAAATGGCATCACCTAACTACAGAAGAGAGTTTAAGTATGACATTTTTGGCTTATTTTTATATCGAGGTATGAGAATCGTTATGTGTTTTGCCAAAGCCTTTAAATATGATTAAATTTTTTAAATAGAGAATGTCTCTAGAGATTTTAACCCACCACTTCCAGAAACACAATATATGCCTCTACCACTTGAACTCAACTCCTTCAACCATACATGCACATTGTTACCTGTTAGTGTCTGCCAGTCACTAGTGATTAAATGTTCTCTTACAAGGTTTTGTTAGGGTATTAGGTCAAATTTTTATGGTTTCAATAGATCTTCAAATAAAAATTTGGTCACTAGTTAGTGTGTCTAGGTGTGTTACCACTCCTTTTAGTTCATGTTTTAGTCATGCCATCATTCATTTGGAGGATTCATCACTAAAATGTCTTCATCACCATCTCAGCCACATTACCATGGTCATCATTTCATTTAGTGTCATCATTAGGTCATAGTTTCAAAATCAAAAAAATAGGTCATTTCACCATTTAATTTGACATTGATGGAGTAGTAATAGTTAAAAATGTTCAATAAAGGTTTCAAAAGTGTGTTTTTATCTCCATCATGATGTAATATGTTTCAAAAGTTTCTAAAAGATGTTCCAAATCAAAAAGTGAAAAGACTTGGTCGGGCCACTTAACCACCAAAGAATAAAATCGATTTCCAATCTATTTAAAGACTAAGAGAGCTTCTTATTTTCTCATTCCAACCTTCAAATATATCACTCCAGCAAGAAATACAATTTTCACCCTCAGAGAAACCATTCCTTGCCACCAAAGTGTCTCATAATTTGATGTGTTGCGCATTCACTGTGATTTTGTTGCATTGCGCTTTCGTTGTGCTTTTGTCAGGAGTTTGTTGGCGAAAGAATCAGGTCTCACAGGAAAGACCCAGGTTTAGGGGTTGTGGCCAACAAGGGAATTCGCTGTAGTCTAGCACCACGCTGACATTATCACCCTACTCCGGAGAGCAGAGAGTCTCACTCAAGGCGTGCCACAACCACATGCAGAAGGGGAATAGATCGATAGCAGGGAAAGGATCTGCAACTCATGATTAACATAGAATGGATTGCATTAACATCATATATACGCAAGAACATTCAGAGAGTATACAGGTATTAAGAAAATAAAATTTTAAATCATCACAACCATCATGCATGCATGTGAATCACATAATAAGACAACAACCTGCAATTGTATTGATCTCTTTTGCCAAACCCATAGTTACATAGCTTTCGCCAGGAGAGCTTACAAGTCCGATACAGATGCCTTATGGAACAGAAAGGTAAATAAGCGAAACCTAGGAACTACAGAGATATCATCCTCAGTCTTTGTTCCTGCTGCAGCGTCTGTTCTTCTCCTTCAGTCGCTCTGCATTCTCTCCCTTTCTTTCGCTTGAGTGACGGCTATTTATTCACCCGCTTTCACAACTGTTAGCTCTTCTTACGTTCTTCTTCAGCTGCTTCCGGTTTCTCTCTTGTTGTCTGCGTGTTCTGATCACTGTCTTCTGCTGTATGTCTTCTTCGTCTGTGCTCATGCATCTGCTTTCTTTAGCTATGTACCTGTTCCCTCGCAACTTCGGTAGCTCCGCTTCTTTCTGTAGTTGTGACTTGGTTGCGACTGCCATGTGTCTTCATCCCGCAACCCAAAATCTGTCCTTTATTCAAAATTCAAAATATTCAAACCATGTTTTCAAAACAAGGGCCCCAACAGGCCCCGACCACAGTTTCTTGACTCATCCCCGAGTCAATCACAGATCACAGTCTCTATCTCCATCGACCCGCTAGCTCGTGTGGCCTGTTCTCGCTATGCGCCTTCAGTCTGTTGTTCAAACAAGGGCCCCAAATTTGGGACTCTACGGAACGCTGCAGCTTTAAGCTCAGTGAAGTCCGACATAGCTTGCTACCACCCTTGTAGTAGTGAATCTGTTTCTTCAGCAATCTTGGTGACAGCGGCCTCCTCTATGTGCACCGGTACAGTCCCGAACACCGAGCTAATCTGGTTTGCGGCCTCGGCGGCCAGTTGTTGCATCGTCTTGGCGCTGCGTTGGAGGGGCAGGCGGAGCTCAAGAATGACCCATTTTTCCATGGCTGAATTGGCCTCTGTTTGTTGGATCTGTACTTCGAGATCATCGGCCTGGGCATATAACTGGTCCAACCTTGCGGGGTCTGTGACCTCTTGAATTTCCCTCGAAACCTGTTGTAGCTGCGCTTTGAAGGTAAGGGCTAGTGAGCATTACTGAAGACCCTTCAGGAGTTCGTGAGCCTCGTGCATCGCAAAGTGGAGAGTTTCCTGCATGTGAGTGGCCCGGCCTTGCTTGGCTGTGACCTGTGCTGCATAGACAACTGCTGGATCGGGCAGCTCTAGCCGTGTGGCTAACGCTGCTCGAAGCTCCTAATTTTCCCTGTGGAGACCAGTGAATGCGATCTGGAGGTGGAAAGCCTATGCTACAACACTTGTCTCCGAGACGTCGGCAGGTAGCGGAGTATAATGGGCCCTGACAGTTGGCCAGAACTCTAAAAACACCTGGGAGACGTTGTTGATCTGATCTTTCAGCTATTCCTGTGCGGTGAGGAGTTGGTCGCGATGTTTAGTAAGCACTGTAATCTTTTGCTGCTGCTCATCACACCGCTGCTGTACCTCAGAATGAATCCTTTCGGCTTGCTGGGCCGCCCTTTGGATAAATAAGTACAGCTGAGTTGTACCCCATATTTCTAAGTTGGCACTCCCTGAAGTGCCCTGATCCGGCCTCCTTTCTTGCAAAGGTTTCCCACTGGCAACTGATCGAGTCGAGTGCTCTGGAGGGGATGGCGGCGAGGTCTGTGGGTGTGATGAGTCAGTCATATTCAAATCCGACCGTTGCTGCTGATCGGTATGGTCATTTTGTGGAGGGACAGTAGGCTCAGGCTGAGCCTCAGCTGATTCTGCATTAATGTGAGCCATCTGGGTAAATATAGCAGACAGAGAGACTTAGGGTTCTCCCATGGGGTCGACTGGTGGTACTACTGCTGCAGTACTGGAGTCAAATTCAGCCCCGTGGTCCCCACCAAAGAGTTCCCGGATGAGTGGGTCGGACACGGTAGCAGATGAATTGGATGGAGCGGATGAAGTGGTAGGTGGAGGTGGAACTGTGGATGGAGGTCAAATGTTAATGAAATCTGAAGGTTCAATAAGGGGTTCTTCCTATATCAGCGCCCCTGTATTTGGTGGCAGTGGTGGATCATCATCAGTGAGGTCCACCACCGGGTTTGCTTTGGTGGTGCGGGTCCGCTTGGTCAGAGGAGTTTCTAATTTATCTGGGGTCGGGCCCTTCTCTCCCATCGGGGTGATTATTGGGCTTGCAGAGGTAAATAGAATAGTAGGGATGGGGGAGGTGAGAGGAGTTGTATGGGGGTGCGAGGTAGAACGAGCAAGCTGAAACTCAGAAAATAAAGGGAACGGAGCAGCACCGCTTGAAATAACCTGGGCCGCCGCATTGAAATTGCGTACCTGAGTGTTGAAGTGGCGGACGATGGGGACGAGCGGCTCTGGGAGTTCTTGTGGTGGCACTGCCATGTCTGTCTCAGTAGGCTGTTGCTGTGGCAACATCTGCTCAAAGTTGTACCTGGGTATCCCGTCACGGATTGCCATCGTGACCCCCGGCCACGAACAGACCTCGTTATGGAAGGCGGCATCTTCCAGCTGGAATTTCAATGGCATCATGCGGAAGGTGTCCGCCAGCACGCAGGTGGGTCGGAGGTAAGTATGCCTGTGACTTACCCCGAACCACACTTGCTTGCTATATTCATCTAACAGGTTTCTGGGCACCCATTGCTGGTTGGTTACGACATCCGTCATCAAACCGTACCAGGTTCGAAATTCTTCAGCATTCACCTGTTTGGTGCTCGGATCAGCCGACACCTTCCATGGAACAAACTTCATCGTGAGAGGCTGGCCCTCCAGAATTTCCCCTGGTATCCTAACAAGAGGAGTGTGCCATTTCCACATGGAAAAAGCAACGATCAAGTATCCATAAACTAAGCTGGTAGTGCGCTTGTAATTCTCTTCGTACGCATCAAATAACTCTTTCAATAGGAAGGAGCACCAGTTCAGCTTAGCGCCCTGAACGCAGTGCTCTGCAATAGAGATAGTGTCCAGGGTGCATTTTCCCTTTGTGTAGTGCATCATTGTCTTTCTGGAAATGAGGTAGTAGGAAAATTTAATCTCGGGCTTATTGATAAGCTCGATCTTGGCTCCCTTCCCTCCCTACCGGGTGCCATATTTTCTATATAGGTCTGTGTCTTCTGACTTCCGCGCTCGCTTGGCGGTGGTCTGACATGCAGTCGGGACATCCGCACCATTATGTGAAAGCCAAATCAGACGATGGATGTCTTCATCATGAATGGGAACTTCCCTGTTTAGCCACAAGGACCCATTCTGAATGCGGCTGAGTAAGAAGTGAGTGCACTGCAACACCAGTCTTGTGGTCCCGAAGACCAGAAGATTTCGTAAATTCATGAGAGAAGATTGCTGAAGGCCCCAGAACGCTGGTAAAATTTTGATGGCTGCGTGCCCAGCTGTGCTATAGTAGTGCTCCATATACACTTGCTAGTTGAGTGCCGGGAATTCGAAACAGTCGGAAAGGTTGGCATCTATCAAGGTTGCACTGTCGTATTTCCCAACCAGGGACTCTGTCTTGTGGATCCTGTTGTCGAGCTCTGGTTCGAGGACAGATGGGAGGGCCTTCGGCATTTTTTCTTGGTGCTGATAGACATGCAGAATGCATCTCGATGTCCTCTCTTGGTGCTATGCATATGGATCGTTCTGCTGCTCTGGCTCTGCTACAATTTCTAATTCTAATTGCTCCGACATTCTCATGCTTTTTTCCATGCAAGTTATGGAATTTCCTGGCACGAGTGAAGTTGATGAGACCCCATAATGAGTTAATTCCGGCTGGCATACTTCTCTCCGATAATCGTGCGATCAATCGCATGTCAATGTGTATTCTGACAGCTGCTGACGGTGGCATGGGGCAGTGGGCGGACGCGATGGCTGAGGTTACTATGGATGATGGCAGAATGATTATGGTGAGGTTACTTCCAATTATTGTAATTTATGATTCAAATCTAGACGATCCTACGGACTGACACAAGTACTGACTGAAATGACCTGGACTGACACTAACACGTTTATGAATCCTACAGGGATGACATGTTGGACACGCCCCTCCCTGACCACAGTCGGTTGCGGTGCGGTCCCCGCAACAGAGCGGTGATTGACAAGCTATGCAGAAATGAAAAAGACTACCTATGCTCATCCGGGTTGTGGGAGAGTTATTCAGTTACGCTACTCTACGAGTGCTATCGGGTGCGAGAGTTATTGATGAAAGTGAGAGGTACTTACTCCTAGTAGGGTTTCAGGCATGCGCCATTCACCCACCCAGGTAAAATAGTACCATCCAGTTGAGCCAACCGAACGGCTCCAGAATCTCGAATCTCAATGACGAAGTAAGGTCCCAGTTAGTGCATTTGCAGCTTTCCTGGAAAATTCTGAAACCTGCTGTCATATAAGAGGACCTTACTGCCAACCTGGAATGTTTTTTTCTTGATGTGGCAGTCGTGCCACGCTTTCTGCCTGTCCTTCTGAACCTTCAGGTGAAATTCGGCCAGAAATCGGGCCTTTTCCAGTTCTTGTAGTTTTTGGAGGTGTTCCTGAAGCGACTCCTCTTCCGAGAACTTGAGGGATGTGGCAATTAAAAGACTTGGTACAATGAACTCGGCGGGAACCATAGCTTCCCGGCCATACACTAGCTGGAAAGGTGTCTGATTGGTCAAACGCTTCATCGTAGTCTGGTAGGCCCATAATGCAGCTGGTAGGCGCTCATCCTAATCATCGCGCTGGGCATTGCAGATCTTAGTTAAGCCCTTTTCAAGAATTTTATTGAATGCTTCGATGGTACCATTGGCCTGCGGGTGGTACGGGATGCTTTTGTGATGTTGGATCATGAATGTGTCTAGCAGCGACTTGATCGTGTCATTAATGAAATGCGTACCCTGATTGCTGGTTAAACTTCGCGGGAAGCCAAACTTGCTGATGATGTGTTCAAAGATGAACCGAGCTGTTGTATTCGCCGTGCAGTCGCGTACAGCTGCTGCCTCAGCCCACCTAATGAGGTAGTCGGTTGTGGTAATGATGTAACAGGCCTTGGAGTGCGTGGCGACTGGGGCTATGGGGACTACAAAGTCAATAGCCCACTTCTCGAATGGCCGCAACACATGTACGGGGTGTAGCGGGAGCTCGTCCCTGTGAGAGGGCCGCCCCATCCGCTGACAGAGGTCGCACCTCTGAACAAAAGTCTTACAATTGGCATGGACCGTCGGCCACCACAGTCCAGCTTGGAGCACCTTCCTCGCAGTCGGTTTCACTCCCACGTGCCCCCCCACAACACCGTTGTGGCATTCCCACATCACAGCTTCGCGTTCGTGGTCAAGTACGCATCTGTGCAAAACCTCATCAAGGCCCAGTTTGTAGAGCTATCCCGCAACTAGTTGGTATTCGGTGGCGCGGACAACCAAGTGCCGCTTCTGGAGTAGGGTGTAGTCCTGAGGGCATTGCCCCGTGGTCAGATAGGTGGCAATGTCAGCCAAATAATCTGGGACAGCTTCGACTCGTAATAGGTCAGCATCTGGCAGCTGATCATCGAGAGAACCGTCGTCCTCCCCCGTCTCTAATCTGGATAAATGATCGGGCCCGACGTTCAACCTCCTGGGCTTGAAGATCACTTCAAACGCGAATTATTGGAAGAGTAGGAGCTAGCGACAGATCCGGTCCTCTAAGACAGGCTTATTGACCAGGTATTTCAAGGCAGAGTGATCCGTAAATAACTTAAATTTGCTGCCCAGAAGGTAGTGGCAGAACTTCTAGAGAAAGTACACCATTTCCAGGGCCTCCCTCTTGGTAGTGGTGTAATTCTTCTCCGCGTTAGAAAATTTTTGGCTGGCGAAGTAGACTGGGTGGTTGATTGTCGTCTCGCCGGGTTGCGCCAAGACAGCCCCAAGCGCAATGCTGGAAGCATCAATGTGCACATGGAAATGCTTATCCCAGTCTGGGTGAACAAGAATAGGTGCCGTCGCCAGCTTTTCCTTTAGAGTGTCAAGGGCCAGCCGACACTCCTCCGTCCACTGGAATACTTCAGACTTCCGCAGGACCTTTTCTAAAGGAGTAGTGATCTTCGCATAATTTCGGATGAACCACCTGTAATATCTCGTGTGCCCAAGAAGTGCCTGCAACTGCTTCACCATTTCGGGGGCTTCCATGTGGATGATCACTGTGACTTTGGCGGGGTCGACGCAAACTCCTTGCTTGCACACCACGTGTCCTAACAGTGTGCTGAAAGGAACTGCAAAAATACATTTCTTCAAGTTCAAGGAAATCTGCAACTGGCGACACCGATTGAACATGATGCGCAGTAGGGTGGCGTGTTTCTTCAGCAGACTGTAGATGGTCCAATCATCCATGTAGACTTCCAGGAACTTGTGGATATACTCCCGGAAAGCAGTGATGACGATCCGGGAAAACACGGCTGGGGCATTCTTCAAGCCAAACGGCATCACGTTGTATGCGAACGACACCCACTCGGTGGTGAACATCATCTTCGTTTTGTCTTCTTCCGCAATGCACACCTGATGATAACCTGAAAAACCATCAGTGAAGGAGTAAGATTCATGTCCCGCAACATGATCCAATACTTTGTCGCTAAAAGGAGTGGGAAACAGATCATGGATGCAGGTGTTTTTCAGACTTCGATAGTCAACGCAGACGTGGATTTTTGCCTTGTCCTGGTTATTTTGAATGACAATAGGACTCACCCAGTCTGCTTCTTCAACTGGAAAGATAAGACCTACAACCAACATATTATCGATCTCCATATTGACCTTTTTCTTAATCCGTGGGTTCAATCGATAGGGTTGGTGCTTCACAGGCCTGGCGTCTGGTTTCAGCACAATGTGCATTTCCCCAAGGTCACCTTTGATACCCTTCAAATCTGCAACTGATGAAGGAAATAGGTCCTCGTATTCCTGGAGGAGGCTGAAAATTTCCTGTGTCGTCTCCTCATCCCAGTAATCTCCAACTGTAGCCAGTTTTGGTCTCGCATCCGTACCGATGTTCAACTTCTTGGTCTTCAATGGCAGCAAATGGATGCCCTCAGTGGTTGGCTCATCTTTGATGCTGCGCTCACCTTCCTTCTCTTCGAAGTATAGGTGTCTGAGGTCCTCCAGACCGTCATCATCTAGGCCACCATCGATCCGCTGGCAAGCCAACTCACGCCTGCCCTTGGGATGCAAGGGTAAGGTGCTTCTGTCTGTCCCCGGATCACTGAGAAACAGGACCCCCTTGATTGCTTGTAATGCTCGGGACACCGACTCGGTCTCTCCCTCGAAGGAAAAACACCGCACAAATTTGCTCGCGACTGCTGGCCAGGAGCTGGTGCCTCGTTTCTGTTCTTCTTCTAAATACCATGCGTGGGGAATGGTATCTAGAGAATGGACAAAACAATGAACCCACAGCTCTTCTGGGTACCCCATACGTCGCCACTGCTCCTCACAGGTTTTCAGGTGGTCTCTTGGATTCGAAGTCCCATGGTACCTGTGCATGTTGCGAGGTCCTTCGTCTTCTTTAAACCGTGCCCTCAAGGCCTCCGCCACACAACTTTACCGCGTCAGAGTGTTGCGGTGATTCTTCCACCACCGTGCTGCTATGGATTGCAGCGCTACGTCCAAAAGTGGTATTTGACTCCCTTCTGGTACCGTGTCCTTTACTTTGGTGATAAAGCTATTGACGGCTTGCATGTTCAACAGGGTAGGATACCCTCGGATCTCTGCACCAATCCAACGAACCTGGGAAATATGAGCGCACCTCCGCGTGCTGGTCTCATACCCACCCTGTTTCCAGTCCTCCCATGCGAGTTTCGAACCCAGCTCTGAGCTCTGGACACTGCGCTAATTGATAGAACCAGTTGCGGTCAGGTTAATATAATCTTCCCGCTTTCCTGCAGTCATCTGATAAAGGTGGTCCATCATCTGAGCATCTTCCCGGTTATCCACCGTTTCGGTATATCTCAGGCCTTGATATGAGTCAAGAGGCTGAGTGACCCGGACCTCTCCATCTTCAAATATCATCAGCTCCTTTTTGAGGTCGATAATAGAGTAATTCTCGAAAGCCCAATCAATGCCTAATAGGGTAGGGTAAGGATCCCTGTCCCCCATAATATCGATAACTTCAAAATCTGTGTAAGTCTTCACCCCCGCAATTTCAACCTAGACCCCTTCGAGTTGGCTGATTGGCACAATGCAGTACTGATTTTCCATTCAAAGCTGGATCGGCGAGTAGGTCATCCGTGGCCTTCCCAGAGCCTCCCACGTCTTCTGCGGCAGGATGTTGACGTCAGATCCTAAGTCAAGCATAGTGTCACTGATCTGGAATCCTGCAACCTACGTATTAAGCCAAAACTCTTTTCCCATCCGACGCTTGTTCTGCTTGACCCGCTGAACGTACTGGGGGGCTGTGCTCACCGGTTCCCCTGGTCCTGTACTCCCCTGCAGTGCACCTTCCAAGGTATGCTTTAGCTGCTGCCGCATCGCAGCATTGTCAACAATCTTGAGGAACAACTGGAGCCATTCCTCAATCATAGTTCCTGTGGCGCTCTGCTCACCAGGATCTATCGGCAGGGGCCCCACCAAGCCTTCGACTGCTCTTAGCTGAGAAAATGCCTCGACTGCCTCCTGGAAAAAATTCTTCTGTGCCGCTGGGCTGATTAACTGGTTCTGGGAG
This sequence comes from Pinus albicaulis, assembly GCA_034641835.2. Lineage (NCBI taxonomy): Eukaryota > Viridiplantae > Streptophyta > Pinopsida > Pinales > Pinaceae > Pinus > Pinus albicaulis. Next base: position 20,261 of record JAXQQM020065747.1, on the reverse strand, counting down.
GCTGGCCGGACAACTTGTGCCGGCTCCTTCCCACGAGCTTCCTCCCCCGTCTTCTTACCCCTCACATCACAATAGCCACGTTCTGCATGGCCTGAGTTGCAGGCGCCCGTGGCTCCAAATTGACCAAATTTGTGGCCCTCTGCCGCGCCTGTTCCTCCCACTTCTTGATAAGCTCGGGGCATTCCTCTGTTGCATGGGAATTTACGCGGCACTGGGAGCACCATGGGCGTTGGGGGAGGGGACATTCCCGAGCCATGTGACCCTCCTGGTCACAGTTGTAGCACTTCATCGGACCTCGCCCCCCTGTACGACCTCTGCGCATACCGCCTCCTCTTCCGCTAGAAGCCTCATTCACCCTATAGGAGGGTTAGTCCAACCGGTCCGCGAGTGCATCGAGATCCCTGCGCTGCTCAGTGTTGTGAGTTATGGAAGCACAAAACTCACAGTATGCATTGTTTGGGACGCTGGAGTATTTCTGCAAAATTGGGCACATCCAAGGTTGATGGCCCATCGTCCGAAAAATTTCGCAATATTCAGTGGTGGTGGGATTGGATTGAGGGGGGAATACCGCATACGACTGTTGCGGCTGGTATACCCCTTGCGGATTCATTGCCGCGCCACCCCCTGTTAGGGGACCCCCCTGGATTGCCGTGACAGAGGGTCCCACCCCTGCGCCACGCAACCAGGGACACTCGGTTGCGACGTGGCCCTCAACCAAGCAATGAGTGCACCAAATGTTCGGCCTGGCTGGTCTCATCAGCTGCAACTCCTTGAAATTTTCAGTCAAACTGGCGATCTGATGTTGCAATCCTACAAAAGAAGGATCCTGCGGGGCCGGGCCCCCCCGATGTTCCTGAGGGTATCCCACCATGGCCTCTATCTTCATGGCCTGCTCCAAAGTGTCCTGCAGGTTATCAATCTTCTGCTGAGTGAGGGGGGTTCTCGTCAAGGGATGCAGAGCCTTGATTAACCAGTCCCTCTAATGGTTTGGATCGATCGGGTAACTAAGTTTCCTGATTGCGTCCTTGAATCGACGCATCAACTCCCATGCAGTCTCTCCTTCTTTATGCTTAATCTCCCAGAGCTCGGACAGGCCCTACTGGTCTGTCTAGGGAAGCTTGAATTTGCAGACAAAGTTTTGCTTAACGTCATCTATTACCAGATTCGGATGAGCCTCAGACCATTTGATGAACCATCACAAAGCCCTCTCTCTGAGCGTGGTTTGGAACTCTATGAGCTTCCCTGTGTCCGGCGTTTGCCGAGCCCTTCATATGGCTTCGCAGAGATACTAGTGTTGCTCTACATCATCGTTGCCTCGACCAGAGAATTCCGGATACCAGGTGAATGACCCAGCCATATTTACTTGCGAAGGGTTGACCAGGATAAATCCTCTGGGTCCTGGTTGCGTAATTGTTCCACTGGGGAATGCAATATTACTAGTGACGCCGCTAGTAACGTGTGTCGCTGTCGACAATGAACTGCTATGCAATTGACTTAATGCTTGTAACTTAAGGAAAATATTATTTAAAGGTTGGTAAAGTACCAGGGGAAGGCAGGGAGCCATGCCATGCGGATTTTTGGAAGTAGGGCTGCTTGGAGAGATGAATGTTGTCCGCTCTTGAAACAACTGCTGCATCACGACGTACCATTTTCCATCAGAACTTTCTTCGGGCCGCACACCTGCATCGTCTTATTTAGTCATCGTCTCCCTTTCTCTCTTCGCTGGGCTCCCATGCACCCACCGTACTCCCACAGTGGTCCCCTCCCTCTCCCGGGCATCCGCCTGAGTGTCCATAATTCCTATCCTCTGAGGCACCTCCTTCTGATTCCTCCTATCGGTTTCCCGTCGTTTTAAATCCCGCATCACCCTGTTTCGCCACTTATCGGCGATCTGCGCCCACCGATGTGCACATCGCTCCCTCAACTGCCTTGCGGCCTCAGCATCCATTCCCCACTCCCCGCTTCACACTTTATGCGGCATCTGTCCCTTCAGCCCTTCCCCCAGCACTGGAGGTTTACGCTTCCATGCTCGTAAACCTCCATCCCCATGCACCCTCTTCCGGTTTATCTTCCGCGAACTATCCCTAGGCACCTTCGTCTGTAACCTCCGCAACCAGTTATAGAGGGCGCTAGGGAATTTTCCCCAGAGGATCTCATAGGTATCATTGGCAAAATCTGAGAAAAGGATGAGATCCTTAAGCACCCTTTCTTTTTGATTCGTCAACTCTGCTTGTTGAGCAATGAACTGGTCCAGATGGTTATCCCACCATCTCCGTATTTCTCCTTCAAAAATCCTCATTACCATGATCTAGTTCCCCTCATAACATGCAGGTCCCGGCAACGGAACCATTTTTTGGCGAAGAATCAGGTCTCACAGGCAAGACCCAGGTTCAGGGGTTGTGGCCAACAAGGGAATCCGCTGTAATCTAGCACCACGCCAGCATTATCACCCTACTCTGGAGAGCAAAGAGTCTCACCCGAGGTGTGCCGCAACCACATGCAGAAGGGGAATAGATTGATAGTAGGGAAAGGATCCGCAACTCATGATTAACATATAATGGATTGCATTAACATCATATATACGCAAGAACATTCAGAGAATATACAGGTATTAAGAAAATCAAATTTTAAATCATCACAACCATCATGCATGCATGTGAATCACATAATAAGATAGCAACCTGCAATCGTATTGATCTCTTCTGCCAAACCCATAGTTACATAGCTTTCGCTAGGAGAGCTTACAAGTCCGATACAGATGCCTTATGGAACAGAAAGGTAAATAAGCGAAACCTAGGAACTACAGAGATATCATCCTCGGTCTGTGTTCCCGCTGCAGCGTCCGTTCTTCTCCTTCAGTCACTCCGCATTCTCTCCCTTTCTTTCGCTCGGGTGATGGCTATTTATTCACCCGCTTTCGCAATTGTTAGCTCTTCTTGCATTCTTCTTCAGTTGCTTCCGGTTTCTCTCTTTTTGTCTGCATGTTCTGCTCGATGTCTTCTACTGTATGTCTTCTTCGTCTATGCTCATGCAACTGCTTTCTTTAGCTATGTACCTGTTCCCTTGCAACTTCGGTAGCTCCGCTTCTTTCTGTAGTTGCGACTGCCATGTGTCTTCATCCCGCAACCCAAAATCTATCCTTTATTCAAAATTCAAAATATTCAAACCATGTTTTCAAAACAAGGGCCCCAACACCAAGGCACAGTGAAAGTGGTTTTGTGTTGATCACTAGGAAAAACAAGCACTTGGTTGTATCTGGAAAAACCGTCAAGTAATGAGATTCTTTTAGAGCCAACGACCTTTTGAAGTATGTGATCCATTTTGGGTAAAGGATAGTTATCTTTTAAAGAGGATCTATTCAGATTTCTGAAGTCAATGCAAAGTCTAATCTCTCCGGTCTTTTTCCTGACTGAAACCAGGTTTGAAACCCACTCAGAGTATCTAAGGGAAACTATTATCCCGGCGTCATACATCTTTTTGATTTCATTTTCCACTAAAGGTAGTAAGACGAGATTTATTCTCCTCAACTTTTGTTTGAAAGGTTTCTGATTTTCTTTGAGGGGGATCTTATGTTGGATAATGCTTGTGTCGTATGATTTCAAATATTGGTATCCCCATGTGAACACATCAAAAAATCTTTAAACAAATCAATGTATTTCTGTTTTCTGTGAGGAGGGAGGGTTTTGGAAAGCTTTATCATCTTTGGTTCCTCTATGCTTCCTATGTTATACTCTTCTATATCAGCCTTAGTGGATTCCATTTTTGGTTTTTTGGCCACATCATTAAAATCAAACAATTCTTCTAAGGGTGCAAGGCCTCTGGGTATTGTGTCATTTTTGCAGTGTAAGACTTCAAGCTCTCTTTGGTCTAGATCCTCACATGTTTCAGCTTCATGGGGATGATTAGTCAAATTTATATCTATTTGGAGAGGTAAATTGGGCTCCTGATTTTTATTTTTATCAATATTTCTTTCTTCATGTTCCGAGTCTAGTTCAACTATTTCAAACTCATTCCTGGATTGCAAAAAATCATTAATTTGCTCATTATCCTCAGATATTTTCCAATGGTTAATGTTGTCAGGCACTATAGGACGATGCTTGACTTTGACACTATATTGTTCATTTGCAGATGGTATTTGGAAATTTCTTGCGGAAAAGGCGAGCTCATTTGCGAGACTATTTTGAGCCCTAGGAATATAAGTGAGTTTATATTTCTCGAAGGTTTTAAGAATGTATAATGCTACGTTTCTGTATTCTCTTAGCCTTGAGTTTTTTGCTGAATATTCAGCTTTGATTTGTCTAATTATAAGTTCTGAATCTCCCTGGGCTGATATTTTCTTAGCGCCTAAGTCTCTAAGTAAGTGCAAGCCAAGGAGGAGGGCCTCATATTCTGCAATGTTATTAGTACATTGGAATTCCAATCTGAAAGAATGACCTTCATTGGTATTGTGTATCCAGATTCCAGCCCCTAAACCAGTTTTTCCGCAAGAGGCATCAAAGCTTATGCTCCAAAGAGTCTCTTTTTCATGTGTGTTATTAGGTTTTTTTTCATGTTTCTTATAGTTTTGATCGTCAAATTCTTTTTTTGTGGATGAGTGAGGTTGTTCTGATGGAATGAGTTCTTCTTTATTTCCTTTTATCTTCTCATTAATATCACTTTTGTTGTATAAGATAAAAGAATATAAATTTGAATGAATGGAATAAACTGGAGTATTGTTTGGCCTATCCAGGTTGCTTACCATATATTTCATGTGGGTTTCACGGTACAACCTCCTGTTTTGGTTAAAGAATTGGATGGTAGAAAATGACATGTCCATTTGGAGGCTACCTTGTATTTTGGCAGCCCATGATCTTGATAATACCATCCCATATTTAGGAGGAATATCAGCCATTAATACATCCATGACTAGGATTTTAGCAGGTATTTGTGTTAGAGTGATACATAGGTTTTTAATCAGGCCTAAGCATTTGACCTTGCTTGAATCGAATGAGTACAAGTCTTTGTAAGGTTTAGTTATCTCCAGGCCCAAGCTTTCCATGACTACTTTAGGCATGAGGTTATGGGAAGCACCGGAATCTAACATGGCGTTATGTAATATCTTGTCATGGATGTTCAAACTTACGTAGAATGGAGAGATAGTTCCTTCTTGATATTATCCTTCTACTTTGGGACCAAATAAAAGCTCGGGTTTATCGTCTATCAGATTTAGAGTATCTTCATCATTTCCTATGTTTAGGACTTTCAAAATTTGAGATCTGTACCTATCTATAGTCACTAGTTCTGTGAGGGGTATGGTTATCTTGATCTTGGCAATTTCTCCTTCAAAATTGAAAGGTATTTGGGTTTTAGGCATGTTCGTCTCAGTTCTATCAGCCATACATTTTTTTATATTCTTAATTTGCTGATTTTGATTTGGGGTTTTGTTAAATACAGCTGCTTCGGGGATCTTAGTGGAGGTACTAGGATGGTTAGGATCAAGGTTTTCCTGGCCAATTTTGTCTTTGTTTTGATCAGTTTTTTTAGCCATGATTTTGTTACTATCTGTTGTTCTTTTAAGAATGGTATCGGGGGATTTTGTAATAGCAGTGTCTGAGCTACCTTTCTTAGAGTTGTCTTGGTTTTTCTTACTCCTAAGATCATATTGCCTATGAAATTCCATTATGGCATTTTGTAATCCTATTTCAGGATCTTCGGGGTCCTCATAATTTTTTTCATTTTGGTTTGAGGAGAAGAAAACTTGTTCTTCTTCTATGAGAAAAACCTCACCCTCGCTATCAGAACCTATCAAGTTTAAGTGAATTTCATCCATTGGTTTAATATCTCTTTCTACCTCATCAACATAGTTTTGTTGGAAAGGTGGCCTGATCTGTTGATCATTCTCCCTTGGTTTGATATGAGGTGGGTCTCTTCTAAAGTTATGATTTCAGTTTTTGTTCTGAGGATTTGGCTGGTTGTCTCTGGGAGGTTCCCTTTCACTTAGATTTATTCTTTCCAGCATTCTCTCCATAGTACTAACTAGGTTTTGTATTTTTGAATCTGAAGAGGAAATGGAAGGTATGGTATCATCTTGGTAAGTGACTTTCTTTTCCGATCTCATCCTAGCTCTCTTCTCGGCTAGGTTGGCTTTGGCACTAATAGCTATCTTTTGCATTTCTTCTAAAGTTTCGAGGTCTATTTATCTTAATTGGTATGTCATATCTAGATCAAAACCTTCGGGAAATTTTGCTAGTACTAGGCCAAGTGGAGGCTTCATGTGAGGAAGAAGGGCATTATAGATACTGTTGAACCTAGTGCAATAGTCTTGAACCCTTTCCCCCATATTCCTTTTAAGATTGTTGTATTCAGAAAGGATTTGGATGGGGTTTTTCCTGACTTCCCATTTGTTTATAAAAGTTTGGTAGAGTGATGGGAGATCATGTATACTGTTAGGAGCCAGGTTTTTAAACCATTTCTTGGCTTCTCCACCTAGGATTTGGGCAAACATTCTCATCTTTATGGTTTCATCTTCTACTTCCATATAGTTAAAAGCATCACTAATTCTATCTACATGCTGTCGGGCAGTAGTAGACTCATCCCCAGTGAAGTGTGGGATTCTGGATTGGTAATCATTTTGCAAAGGTACCAAAGGATGTGGTAACACTAAGGGCGCATACCAGGCTGCCATGATGGGAGCTGATGGTAGATTTACAGTATGAAGATTTGTAGTATGGGATGAGGTGATTTGCACAGTGATGTTTTGAATGGGTGTGATGGAAGTACTTGGACTTGTAGACTGATTTTGAGCAGATTTGGGGTGAAAAGAGCCGAAGTGGTGGAGAAGCTGAAAATTGGGTGGTGTAGAGGGTGAGGCTTCTCTTCTAGGGATCTGCTGCAAATCTAAGGGCTCAAGATAAACTAGGTTGATTCTACTTTGTGACTTGTTTCTAAAAAGGCTTTTTGCTAAACAAAAGTCAAATTGGGGATCTTGCAAGGATGTAAGATGTTAGGGTATAGAGCTTGCTTTGTGAATGGTCCTATTGGTAGCTAAGTTATCAGTTTCAGAAGTTTGCCACAAAATCTTTTCTAGGTCATCAACTATGATAGGAGGATTTGTGTCTGGATGAGATCTGGTATTAATTCTTTGCGAAGCCAGATTTCAAATTCAAAATTTAGAGAGGATGACAGTTGTGATTGTTTTTTGGATGGTTGTCTTCTCTAAGAGTTTTACGGATGCTAGTAAAGTTTTAGAACTAACTGAAGGCTAGTGGAGTCGCTAGGTGGATGCTTTGGAGTTTATGGTCCACCACCAATACTGACAAAGGTGTTTTTTAGGGAAATTATTTTTTCGAAATTTTTTTATGCAAAAAAATGTAAGAGTGTTCTAAAACTTAGATCAACAGTTTGCTAGGATGTTGAGAAAGCTATAGTTCTGTTTTTAGGCTATTTTGCTGATTTTTTATGTTTGATGAAAATTTCTGAATTCCTAAGTAGTACTTAGTTTGTCACTGATTTCAGAGGCTGCATCATGATCTTTGTGATTGGAAAGGTAAATCAACAGGATAGCATGCTTATGGAAATTTTTTTGGTTTAAATGGAGTATTAGGCCTACTGGAGGCTAGTGGAGTTTCCAGGTGAATGTTATTGTCTTGTAAAGACAAAGTTTTATGGTCCACTGCCAATGACTGATAGAAACCAATCTAGGGATGTTTTTGTGAGGTTTTTTACAGAGTTTTATATGCAGCCTGTTTTGTAAAAGTGTCCTATATTTGAATCATCACTTAGCTAAGGTGCTGAAACAAAGAGAGCCTACTTTTAAATGAATTTGTAGGTTGTTTGTCTGATTTGAATATAGAAGGACTAATGAGTCTACCAAGGCTTGTCAGGTTGTTTATGTATTTAGTGTTTCCACCACAATTGCCAATATATCAGTGTGGTGATCAGGAGGTAGATTCACTAGTATTTCTAAGTCTAACTAATCTTGTATGAGGTATTCAGGCAACTATGTACTCAAGTGTCCCACCGTGATCGCCATTATGTTGGAGTCCCGTGATTTAGCAGGTTGGTAAACCAAATGACAGGGCAACATCAGACCAACTTAGAGTCCTAGGACCTAACCTTCCTAGACTCAGAGAGGGCTCTCTCTGTTATGTGAAGGATGTGAACTTGTTCGCTTTGTATGTTTGATTTTAGGCTAGCTGTTAAGTATATTTTGGTTTGTTTTTTGGGTTTTTTAGGTAAAATGATCAAAAAGGACAAATAGAAAGAGATTTCATTGAATCAACAAGGCTATGGGGTCAGATAGAGTCAGGACTGTCTAAATGGTAGACAAGGTATTACTGTAGGGCCGATTTAGTCAAGGTAAATGGATTCTTTGGGTGAAAATGAAGTGAAATGAACATTAAGTTTGTGAAAGACAAAGAGACTTTAAACATATATAGTTTTAAAGTAGGTATTCATGAGGTAGGGAAAACCATAAATCTCTATGAATATAACTCAAATTGATACATATGAAAGATAAACAATCCGACGATACATAGAAGCATAAGAACCTCTAACTTTGGAAAATCACCTTTAGCTATTGGGGAAATCAAATAAGATAAACAAACAACTCAATCTATGAAGAGGGAACACCTAAAAAACATATCTTGAGCCATCGGGAACTCTAAAATAAGTTTGCAAGCATGGACAAAGGGCAAGATCGAACGAGACCTCTTTGACTTAACTAAAACAACCAATATTTCATAGAAATATTTCAGAAATGGAGTTTTGAGAAGCTATAAGTAAGCAGGGCATACCTTAAATCATACAAGATAGCAAAACATACTGACCATAAATGAAACCAATAAAAATTTCTTGATGGACCTAAAGGGTAGTTAAGAATCCTTTAGAAATGATCAAGAAGAGGAAAACATTAAAGCTGTAACATGCAGGATGTTTGAGGTGCTTCCATGAGCATGTCTCAACATATACTTTTCTGATCTACAACAAATGAGAAATATGGAACATAAATGAAAACAAGGAAAACATAAACAAAATCAGAGAAACATCACCATTCACCAAGCCATGGAATCCTGCACACAATGCTCCTCCACCATCAAGCCAAGCAAGACATCATCCACTTCATAAAACAAGTATTTCTTCCAAGCTCATAATGCTATGTATTGCTCTAAATATATCAAGTTCTGCCCCATTGTTACAATGAATCCTCTTGGTTATATAAGCCAAAGAGGAGGAAAGACACCTAGAGCAACTAGAAGGCCATTGGCCAAAAACAAATATCTAAAACTGTCCTTGAGGCTTAACAAAGTCCAAGGCACAAAATATCTTTCAAAAATATCTTTTCGGACCAAAATAGCAAAAAAGGATCACTTTCAAGGCCTGACACACAAGATGAAATTTATTAACGCAGATTTGGCCCAGTCACCACTCAGAAAACTGCTTTTCAGCAAAATTTATAGGAACATAGCGCCAGAAAAAGGTCTGTCTTGCAGTGAAGTTTTGGCTGACCTCTCGATGTTGAAATGAGTCCCGTGATGGCTCGTTGGAAAGCTACAGAAGTCTACTTTCCAAAAATACTTGATTTTTTTTAATATGATGCCTAGAAGTCAATAAAAAAAGGAGAAATAGCGAAAAAACCCAGGAGCATAGCACCTGCTGATATTAGGGGCAGAAAGGTGAAAAATGGTTGTTTTTGGCCTTTTTGAGATACCAAAACAACTTCATTTGATCTAAATATTTCTGAGCATGTTCCTTTGATGTCAAGGAATCCAAAAATATATTTTTCTTCAGCTAAGGATGCTCCGAGAAAAAGTTAAGGCACCAATTATTTTATGCTTTTAGGCCTAAAATTCACAAAAAATAAGAATGTGTCCAAAAATGCCCAAATTTTGTTGGAAATACTGAGAGGGGGGAGGGGGGGGGGGGTGAATCAGTATTTCTTTCAATTAGAGCATTATTTAATCTTCAATTTTTATCAATGTTTGTACAATGATAGCAGCAAACAAGAGGAACACAAATGCACGCAGTTTTTAAGGTGGAAACCCACTCCAGGACAAAAAACACCTAATGCTTTTCTAATAATTCTTTAATATTCAACTCCAATTGAAAATAAAGCTCCAACATCCTAGAATCTAGAAAAGCATTCTTCTCCAGCTCCCACTGGATGGACGCTCCAACGCCTGAGATTCTTCAGTAGTCAACTAAATGGATTCCCCAACACCCAATGAGCTACAACTCACCCTAGCACCACCCTACCACCCTATAGAAGAATAAAAGAAGAATTGACTCCCGTACCAGGGAAAATGGTCCACTTTACAATGATATAGAATGACGCAGAAGAAGATGATATACTAGACCATAACCCCAACTTTTATACAACCACCTAATGATGATCCTAGACCTCCCAACACTGCCTCTTCAACCCTTGGCAGATAGACACTAGTACAATTTGTACAATAATGTATTTACAATGACCAAGTACAATGATACCTTTACAATGATTGTATGCAGTGCTGCCCAATAGAAGACTTCATATGATGAACTTATTGCTGGTGTTATGCACCTTGGTTGCTTCTCTTGTCATGCTACCCTCTGCTGCACCTTGCTTTGCTTTACTACTGTAGAAAGTCTAGTCCTTTGCAACCCTTGACAACACATGATCTAGCTTTTTCTTGCCCTCTAGGAGCTCGATATTGAATCTGGTGTATCTCTATTATTTCAGATCCTCAATATCTAATTTTTGGTCCTGCAGTATTCCTCTGAGTCTTCTTTCCAATGCCACAAGTCTGACCCAATTTGGATTCTTCAAGAAAGAGTTATGCCCAATCTCTCACAATGCCCTAATTATGGACTGTTTCAGCAGAGCTCACTTGTATGGCATGCCATATGTCACTGTTTCTTTACTTGGCTCTGAAATTTATAGAGAAAACATTACGGACTGTGCCCTATCTACCAATTTTTACGAAATTCCAATCTGATACTCAGAGAGAGAGTTATGATGATTTTACCAAGGTCACTTCTTTGAGATGAATTTCAGGAGCCGGCAAAAACCCTGACTTCCATAGATCATATCTCCAAAACTATTGTGCACATTTATCTAAAATTTTTATTGCAGCTTTCTCAAGATTTTGGCTTCACCTCATAAAAATTTCAGCTTCTAAACCTTCGTAGAAAAAACGTTAGAGCGAAACTTCCACGATGACCTGTTTTAGATGGCCAAATCCCTTGCATAAGGAGGAAATGAAGATCACAATTTATATGAATTCTTAAGTTGAGAGGGGCTTAAACAAGTGAACGTGGGAGGGATTTTAGGAGCTTAAAAAATATTAATTATGACTTTTCAATGACCCATGCCCCAACCCCATGGGGTTTTATCCCACCAACTAGGGTTACAAACTTCAAACATGAATATCTATCAAACCGTGAAGAATTACATGGCGTGCCATATATCAACGTGTTGAAGAGAAAATCTGTCCGGCCAACAGTAGGGGATATCCTCGGTAAAAGGTCCCAATTAGACCTTGAACCGTTTGGAATAGGGATCCCGTCCGGGGTGTGGGTCCGGCTACCATTGATTTCTCCTTTCTTTGGGTCTCGCTTAAACTTTATAAAACAGTGGATGCACACCTAATAAAATGATACAAGACATATGATTGATGCATTAAATGTACACACAACACTATGAGTAGCAAGAGGAAATAATAAAGCATGAAGACCGAAGGAAATGTTGTTAACAACACTTCGTTAGGGTCATGCTTGTAAACTGTTCTGGCCACAAAGGAAACAGTTCCTCATGGCAAGAACACCCTTCGCTTCCTAAAAGTTTTAAATGGTAACACAAATGCTAATAAAAAAAGTCATTAACATTCGTTAAGAAAGTGAAATGAACTCAACCACCATTAACATACTCAGAAAACTGTTATGCAATTGTGATATGAATTAAAGATACAGTTCCCTTAATCTAAAGATGTTCAAAAACTGAAAATAGAATACTCAATAGCGCTCATACATATGACAACACCAGATCTACAAAGGGATTTTTCAAAATTCTTGTATTCATGCTCAAATGTATAATCCTCTGGTAATACAATGCACTCAGCTCGAGTCCCAAAAAAAAGGTCCTTTAAAAGTTCCCGAAGGAAGTATTTATAGGGAAAAACTTGCCCTTTGGGTTTCCTTGACCTTTGGCCTTCTTGACTGTTGGGCTGCCCTGCGACCCAGTCCATTTTGCAACTTGAGACCTGAAGAAATCTGCGACCCGCAACCTCAAGTAGATCTATGACCTGTGACCTCCTTGGATTTGCGATCTCGCGACCTCCTTGGATTTGCGACCTCGCGACCTCGGACCATCCACGACCTGCGACCTCCTTGGATTTGCGACCTTGCGACCTCCTTGAATTTGCGACCTCGCGACCCAGGTAAATGTGTCACCTGCGACCTGCCCAGATTATGCGACCTTGCGACCTAGTTGCTGGTTCAGTGGGTCGTGCCATCGGGATTTTAACAGGGAGTGCGACTATGCAACCCAATGACCTGAGAAAATTTGCGACCTTAGACCTTCGGTCATCCCTTCTGCATTTCTCTTTCATAGATATCATAACCTTGTTCTCCAGAGGCCAGCCTTAGCCCTCGCCATGTGAGACAACAGCTTCTATCTGCCGGTTATGTCATTGCTGCGCTAAGGGAATTTGCATGTAATGATATGTTACCTGCAAGAAAACAAAGTCGATCAACATAGTCCCTTTTTCTTCTCATATTACCTACAGATAAATGAATTTGCATTAGCCATATACATACAGATATATATACACGCATGTCAGGGAACCAACATAAGAAATGCAATAATTTATCACAGCTAAAATCAGTTGGACCCTTGTGTGGTCAAATGTTGTGCCATTATGTGATCAGGGAGAATGGCTCAAGTGGGTTTTTTTTGCGCTTGTTCAACCCTTTGTAACGTCCGTTGGTATCGCTATGGATTCAGTGCTAAGGGTGGATCCATAATTACTTTGGTGAGACATGATGCTCCCTCCTTCTTTTTGAACATGATACCATATAGAAATAATTTATGAAACATGGGCATTGACATGGGTCTGCTGCTTCTACCTCCCTTGATGATATAGATCTTCCATACTTGCGACCCTTGAAGTTGTAGACCTGGATGAAGTCAAATGCTTCACAAAGGCGAATCTGGTGATCGTATAGCGACATTCCTATTAAGTTGTTGATTGCCCTCTGTGGCGTAGTTGACAATGCTTTTGTATCAATACTGATCACACATTTTATGAAAGAAAAATTCTTCTTTTATGATCATGGAGGCCTAAGATTTATGGCGCGCTTAACTCCCACTGTGATGTAAATAATTTCCCACTTGAGAGCCGTGGGATCGCAGTATGAGGTCTCTCCCTTACCTTAGAAATATTTCGTGCATCTTGCAGTGTATTTGCATTAGGTCGTAAACTTGGGCAGGAGTCACTGAGTCGAGTGGTCGCACCTTGGATGAATTTTCCTGATCTGTGACCTGGCGACTAGGTCACACAACTGCATGGTCGGGGGTCGCGTACGTGGAAGATTCTCTTGGGTGCTGTATTTGAAACCTGATAGGGGTCTCGCTGTAGTGGGGTCGCAGCCCTTGTCATCTGGTGCGGATTGTGGGCAGTGAAAATAACATGCCTCCCAGCGATCGTGCGTTCCTTTTTTGGCATTTATGGTTGTGTGACCTCGGCAGAAATCGCGTGGGAGGAGCTCAACAGTTAATTCTACAACTGCGGACCATGAACGCTTGAAGACACGTTTCGACCTCACCATGCTAAGACAAGTAGGATACATTTCCCTTCTGTGTTGTAATTCAACGGTTGCAGTGAGTTCATGTCTAGGGCTACTATGCTGTGTTCCTTGCATGCATGCTGATGTTGCGCGCGACCTCACTGTCTCAGAGGTTGTCTCATGGTATTTCAAAACAGAAATAAACTGTAGGTCGACTGTGTTTATACTTCAGCCCCCCCATGGCTTAGCCGCATGCTTAAAACACATTGCGTAGGGGTAGCATGGCTTAACCTAGTTTCCAAGTTGCCATTTCCGCTAGTTGCAATTCTGGTTGCTCCATCAGTACGTGAGACTTGGTGATTAGCCAGTCCAATCCTCCTCATGCGCTAGACACCAACGGTTTCCACCAGAAAAAAACTAGGTTAGTCACTAAGACGCACGATTTATGGGAGGATATTTTTCGCCCATGCCGCATTGTGAGTCCCTCTTATGCTCCACCACTGGCGACGACGTGAACCTTTTTCATGCAAACTAGTAGTTTGATCAGTAATGGTGTCGGCGCATCAGAGTGGTATGTGGAAAACGCTTCGGATTGTTGACGATATTCTTAAAACTGCCATATTAATGTTTGATTGTTCCCTTCACACGTGTCATCACGTAGGAGTGAGATCTGTTATTGTTCCTCTAATCTCTCTGGAATTCCTCAATGTATCGAATGCAAGGTATCAACGTTTTAATTCTTTTGAAAGGAGTCTGTCTTTATGGCAGCCACCATGATGGATCATGAGGTTCCTGCATGCAGTGGTAATCTTCGCTCCAACTGCTTTTACCCCTTCCCTCTCTTGAACTCCGCCACACCATACTTAAACATTTTCCACGCGTTGAAAATCGGAATAATGTGTTGCGCCCGAAGCTCTTTAGCAGGCTTACAAAACCAAACGAACAATTCAAAACTTCATGCGGTTGTTACATAGTTTAAACGTGCAGTAGCTATGGCACCTTAACCGAAGTTCTACCTGCAAAAGGCAATGACAGACTTAGAGAAAGATCCTTGTTCTTTAGTTCCTGTCAATTCTGATTCCAATGCACAGACTGTAGGTGTGACAGAGCGAACGCTGTCTGGTGCAGGAGCTACTGTTTTCTCCGCCCCTATTTTAATCCTTTGGACGTCGTCAAGGTTTTAAATTTTGCTCCATAAAAATCCCTCGATAATGCATTTATGACATTGTTAGACCAGACTGCAAGCTCAGGTTGGCCAAAGGACGCCAGCTGTTCAGTCGGATAGGGTAAGCAAGTTAAAAAAAATTTGTTGGGTATGATGTGCTCTGTTCTTTCGGATTGGTTTTTCTGAAGCCTTTGATATGCCTTAACTGCACAAGTTATGGTTTGGTTTCTCAATATAATTGCGCGTTTAATGCATTCTTAGTAGCGTACCTTAATGATGTTGTTATGGGTATATTATATGTGTTTACCAATAAGATGGAGAATCAGTTCATAAAGCTGCCCAAAGGCATGGTGAAAAGTAAATCGATAAAGTGATATTTGTCATATATATCCTTAACCTCACTGGGATCCCGCCCGAAGCTATGACAATGGAAATTCGGAATGACAAGGGTTTTCTTCAGAAGCCCTACCAAAATTATCACATGGAAAATTGATGCTTTTGAGTCAACTCATCATTTAATAACACAACCATTCCAATAAGGTAACCTTCTCCTTTTAGAAATGAAGTTGTGACTCAATTGTGACCGAAAATTTCCTCAACTCACGTGGTCTTGTTCCCTGCATACATGTGATACATTTCTTCCACTTCTCATGTTTCAGCTCGCACTACTCTTATCCTTTTCGTCGGCGTGGTGATGACATTGTTTGGTGTATCATCCGTGGGATTGACCTGCATGAAAAATCACAACATCCATTAGCTCATAGTTATTCTTTGAGAATGGTGCCCTTAGATAAATTATATGAGACTAATGAGCTTAGTGAATTGCTCAAACAAAAATGCCTAATGACCTATGGTGAAAGGGCTTCTAAAATACATCCCCAATACATTGAAAGTTCCTATTTGAGCATGTGCCTGATGATCCTACCCGCACATGGCGTGATTGTAGCTATATCATCTGATCATGATGGTGAGAAATCTCATGAGGGGTTGGGGGTAGGCTGCTGGGATGTCACTGAATGCAGGTCGGGTGAAAGACCTAAATGACTAAGCGAGCAGAGGGGGACCCGAAATTTCGAATATAGCCAAAATTTTGGGTGGTGTTGTAGCAGCTACAACAAATGGTGAACCACTGGTAGAATCCAGCATCTCTGTCAATATCACAACAAAATTCTAAGCCAAAATAGTGATGCAAGGGAATATTGAACAAGTTCTGCAGGGACCCTTTGAATTACTTTGGCCTTTACAGGTATGCCTAGTCCTTGTGCCTCAGCTAGGTCTCGCTAATCAGGACACATCAAAGAGAAAGCTCACATACACCAGTAGCTTGTTGATGATGTGAAGAGCAAGGCAGTGGGTTTATTATTCTCAGGAATTTTAAAAGTAAGTTTCCGGTGTTGCTTCGCTGCCAGCAGGCCTGGACAGTACCCCGGCGGAGTCACTTCAAGAAATCACAAACGTTGCTCCGTTGCCAACGAGCCTGGTCAGTACCCCGGCGGAGTCGTTGCGTTACCTCTCTGTGCAGGAAGCATTTCTCGATCCTTTACCCTTATTTGTTTCATGTGCTTGCAGCACTTATTTTCATGTGCTCGTGGCACTTATTCTTCATGGGCGGATGAGGGATCCCAACTTACTTTATGAGCAAGAGAGGTTGTTCCTTGTTTTACGGAAACTAAAAGATATCCTGATTTGGGTTTGCCCTTGTGCCGAACCTTCACATCCCATTCACCACAATATGCGAAGCATGCAAAACAGATCATTAAGCTATCCAAGACTATGCTAGGTACAAGGCTTAGGTTACAGGTATAGGCCATTCAAACTCATTAGGTGTCCCACAAGCAACCGGCTCGTATCTCCCCGTCTAAATAAGTTTAGACTCATACGCATCTTGCTGAGAAAGAGACTCTGATGACCTGTCCTGAGAGAAAGCTGCCTCTTGAGATAGCCACCACAACCTTACGCAAACAATGGGATTATTATTTCAGAAATCAGGGCAAAACCAGTCCAGAAGGTGGTAGGGTTTCAATGAGGGCTCATGCAGTGCTAGGAAATATTGTGGAAATAATGTGAGGAAGATAGTGTACGACGCAATGTAATAGGTGAGGCTCAAGATGCAATGCAACGCCATGTGTGAGAAATGATCAACCAGTTGTAGGTGGAAAGAGGCGCAATACAAGCAGTGATTATTTTTGCAGCGACAAGCATACTAAAAGAAATGAGTGCAAAATACTTGTAACATGATGATGCCTAAGATATTAATCGTAAAAAAAAATAACAAACACATTTTAAATTATAAAGTAAAAATTTTGCAAGTAAACTTAATCAAAAACTTTGAACTAACAATTTTATTAATAGGTCCTAGCTAGTTTACACCTAAACCCTAGCTTAACCAATGGTGCAGTCGGGTTATGTGAAATCAATTTTCCAGTGAAGCCACCACATTAGTTCCCATCCTGCAACAACAACAATGCTCGGGATCAGAGCTAGCATCCAAAAAAGTGTAGTAACAACAAAAATTACCTGAAGAGCATGTGCAATGGCAAGAGGATCATGGATACTTACCAAAGAACATGCCATAATAGATTGTGCAAGCTGAATTCCACTCTCATCCTGATACACAACAATATGTTCTTGAAACTCAAAACTTATAAATGACACACATCCATTCATGCACAATCCTAGGTCTGATGGGCATTGGGTAAGCCATTTCCGATTTGCAGGCACATCCACCAGATAGGCTCCGTCGAACCAAATGGAAAACTCATCATGGTGTTGAGGATGATCGGTTTTATGGAATGGAAACAATAAGCATGTGCCAGGCGAATTATAGATGTTTGTGCATCTGAGAGAAGAAACCCTAATTTTGAAAACCCTAGTTCGAAGTTGTTCCTGGAATCTGTCAAGGATATGAGGATCTGAATCCAATTTTAGTGGAGGTTGCAATTCCTCACCGTCTTGAACAAACTCCGGATCTTCAAGCGGCGGGTTTCCCAACTTTGACGGTCCGGCAAGATCAACAGGTGAATGGATGTGATCATAGATTGTGGTGAGTTGCAAAATGTCAGTGGGCTTTGTATCAATTTGGTCAAATGTTGGCGCACTAACAGATTGATAATCCAATGTATTAGATTCTTTAGATTTTCCAGGATGGGGTGAATTCACCGTAAGGTTTTCGGGCAGTTGAGGGTTTTGCCAAAAATCACATGTTGGTGCCTGATTGCAACTGATACTGGCTGAGCAATAATTGGAAAGATTAGAGACAATGACCAGTGTTTTCTTACCAATGAATAAATTGGGGTATATCGGTTGTTGCACACCAGCTGCTGGGGGATAGGAATATGTGCTCAGGGAAACCTTACTAGAATGAAAGATCCACGCAGATGAAATGATATCTGACGTGGTTGTTGAGTCTCAAATCTGCATCTTTCCTATACACCTTTCTAGACCTTTTTCATTCACCTGAACCTTATAAGTTGTCAATATCATCATACATTAATTGTAAAAGAGCATCTAAAATGGTTTTTAACTATGTTTTGTGTCTACTGTTTGATTTAGATTTTTGCTCATTTAGTTGCGGAATCTTGTCACTTTCCGCAGCTGCTGCAACTTTCCGCAGCCATTTTGTGAAAGTCTATGTTACAGGTGTCTTCAGGCAATTTGAGCCACATGGGCAAGTCAGAAATGATGTGGACATGGATTGTGTCCTATTGGCTTGGGCAAATTCACCTAAGGAGGCTGCGGTCAAAGGTGGCCAAGTGGAAGTCAACCGTAGAGTCCCACGGTGACAGGACTCTGTTTCTCATCACGTGAAGATTTGTATGACCGTTTCTTATTTACGGGAGACACATCAACACCTGTACACGGCTCCATAAGCCGAATCCAACATCCACTCTTCATAGATTTACTCCTCACCGCGGCCATGATGCTGGATCTCTGGACGTGATGGTTCACGTGTCTCCATCAGCACAAACTTTAGGGAATTAGTTATATCACCTTTGTTATAAATAACGCGTTTCCATACGCATAATAGTTAGCCTCCAGATAGCTCTGTAATGTAATTACGTTGCCACTGTGCTGTAATATCATTTCTCTGTTATGACTGCATTTTAATATATAAGAAGACTCTGTTTCCAAGCGTAATTCGTATTTGAAGGCTGTTGCCCGAGGCTAGTGCAGAGGGCCCCTGCACACGCTGAGGTTTTGTGCATTACTGTATAGTTTCTTGTTTCGTTTCTTTAAGTTCATTGTGCCATAAGTCATTCACGTGTTTATACATTGCATCTTTCATGATATTTATGCTTCATCTCTGTTCATAATCTTTCATTCTTTACATTTTACTTCTGTCCATAATCTTTCATGTGTTATGTTGTTGATTAACTGATCAGTGTTCTTGTTTTAGATTACAAATAGGCAGCCCGGGCATTTGCATATCTTTTGACTAATGACATGGAATCAATATTGTTCTGCTGCTAATTTATTTTTCTTAGTTTTTATTTAATTCCAGTACTACTTTGTTTATTTCAGTCTTGCACATTTGTTTCAGTAGTTAGATTTAGATATATTAAATTGCTCATGTCATTTTCAGTTACCTCCGAAAGCCACAGCTGGACTGATGGTGAGGGATTGAAGTATGAGTGTGTAGTTTGATATTAGTTTACTTTCTGCAAGTTAGATATATTAAATTGCTCATGTCATTTTCAGTTACCTCCGAAAGCCAAAGCTGGACTGATGGTGAGGGATTGAAGTATGAGTGTGTAGTTTGATATTAGTTTACTTTCTGCAAGTTAGATATATTAAATTGCTCATGTCATTTTCAGTTACCTCCGAAAGCCACAGCTGGACTGATGGTGAGGGATTGAAGTATGAGTGTGTAGTTTGATATTAGTTTCTTTTTTCTGCAAATTAGATATCAGATTGCTCAAGTTGTTTATGGTTACCTCCGAAAGCCATAGCTGGACTAATGGCGAGGGATCAGAATATAAGTTGATGTAATTTGATTTAGATTTACTTTGTTGCAATTCTTGGATTTCTTTAAGCATAGTTTCTTTTGTGTTTAGACAGCAGCCAGGATAGTTTGGTTTTCATGCTCAATAGTTCAATGTTTGATTTATTAGGCTAGCAGCACACTTTCATTTCCTTTCAAGTTTTGTCATTGTATGTTTCAAATTCCTTTTGAAGTTTGAAGTTGGTAAATCATTATAAAGGATATCATTGCCTTGAACAATCATAACCATACTTGTTTTTATTTTAGAATTTCCATCTCACATTAGAAAACCAAAAACAACAAAAAGATAAGAAATAGGTTATCTTGCACATATAGTGCGCCACACTTCATCAGCTTACGAATCCCAGATTA
>JAXQQM020088029.1:0-33022 GCA_034641835.2 Pinus albicaulis | reverse complement strand
AAAATGTTAAATTATTTATGCGTAGTAAAAGTGATTTTGCTATTTGTGTGTATGTAGTGAAGATGTTTAAAACATGTTTAAAAATTATTATTATTATAAAATGATATATTTGTGGTTGTGCATATTGGAGTTAGTATAAAATAAAGATCATGAAAACCATGAACACAAGGAACACAACTCAAAGGAGGGTTAAAATGTGACCTTCCTAAGAGCCTTTTGGAGGGGTTGAATTCCCCTCCCCCAAAAAAAATTCTACTCCTTTAATTAATGATAGTTTACATCCTTTGATGGGCCCATCTAAACAAAAATATATATTTGTTTCTAATTACAACATTACAAAACATAAAAATAGCTAATGTCTTCGACTCACTAGCAACTTTGACATTGATAAATTTTCTAAAAACATAAAAAATTCAAATAATATGGTTAATATACAAACCCTTCATAAAAACTTGCAACATAATTAAATGTACAAATCATAAAAAAATCCATCATATATATATATAAACCTATAATATATAATAAGTATTAATAAAAGAATATTAATACAATATTATGATATAAAATAATATCAATATAATATAATTTACAACTTTAATATAATAACAACTAAATTTAAAAAAAAAAAACACATTTGGTAACTTTTAACTTTAATGAAACAATAGCATGTTTTTATTAATTAAATTTCATTGAGTAAATAAAATTTCAAATAGACCTAGCCATGTCTAGCTTTTGAAACCGGTTCTAAATCTAAGGTTGGGTAAGATATGGATATTCACTACTCCATACTCTATTATGGCTAAAAGGAAATAGTATCTATTCCGTGTGCCTGAAAGGAAGATTGTAACACCCCCAATTTGTGTGTTGAATTTTTAAAGTTAGACATTTGAACTTTAATCCTAAGGGGGTGGACCCCAAGGGATGAGTATGGTGTGAATGTATTTGCATATTTTATTTGAGGAAATAAATAAAATGATTGTGCATTTTGACCAAGATGAGAGTTAGAGATCACTTGCCAAATCCATGAGGATGGATAAGGCAACAAATCCCCAAAATCTTTCAAAAATCCTTGAAAGAAATTAATTTAGATTTGAGGAGGAATCTAAATTTCCCCAATGAAGAGTAGTTGGGAAGAGGTAAAGAAAATCTGGAAAAGCTGAGGAAAAGCATAAAACAGCTTTAAAGAATCCCAAAATGGGAAGCCTAGGCTAAACAGGAAAGAAAGCATCCTGCTATTCTGGACGCAGAATTAGAAACATGCTTTGGGGAATTATGAGCTTAAATAAGATGCTCCTAAGCAGATCAGAGGTTGATCTGTTCTAGGAGGTGATCTCTGCTCGGGGGTGAGTCCTGGGAGACAAAGAGGACTCTAAGGTTGGGAGGAGGTTGGTCATTTTGCAGATTTTGTGGTATGTTCTGAAATTCTTGTTACTATGTCTTATTATAGTATGAATTGGCTACATATAAAATTATATTTTATGAAAATGCAAAATTTTGGTACTACATTTAACAGAATCTATCCTTAGGTATTCACCTTCCACATTTGTGTAGTTGTAGACCAAAAAATCCCTAGAGTAGAAACTCCAGAATCTCTAAACCAAGGTTGGTTTAAACCTGAAGTTACTTAACCCCTATAGATGATAAATTATTGTTTTGTTCATGGTAGGCACAATTGTGATATTTTATGCTTATGAATCTACTAGAGGAACAATATAGCAGTACTAGAGTTACCTGGTATAAATACCAACTGCTGAAAGTAAGTACAATGAATTTTGACACTTGAACTTATGCCAGAAAAGTGAAGATTACCTACACCATATATGTGTATAACTGTGAAATTTTATGCTCATAGGTAAGTGGAAAACTATATTAGTTGATCTAGAGACATCATAGAAGTAAATCAAAGATGTAGGATTTTACATGTCAACATTTTCTAGCTTTTAAAGAAATTCTATTCTACAGAAGGAATATATCCTGTATAGCAAATATAGAGCACATTATGTTTTGAAATCCATCTCAAATTCCTGATTTAAGCATCATAGTCAAAGACTAAAGTTATAATTCAGTTATACGACATAATGACTATTGAATATATATAACTACCCATGTGACATTATGTGCTCATAAGTATGCTAGGAAAGTATGGTAACCGAACTGAAATTGATATGGTATTCACAACTAAAAAGAGAAAAATGTAATGACATTCGATTAGGGTACTCGAAACTATGCTAAAATAGTAGTAACTTTACCTTAGAGGAGTATGATCGCATGCATAGAAACTTTATAATATAGGTATATTGCTTGTTAAATGAAAAAAATAACCTTGAAGTAAATACTATGAAAATAAATTTAATCTATGCTATTGTACATTATTGCATAAACCATTTAATATTGATACTTGCATTAAATCCAATATCCGACCTCATCAACTCGTGAGAAAAATTGCCAAGAGGTCCTTTTGATATTTAAATACATGAACTATACATGTTATGTCAAACATATCGGTTCAAAAAGAAATTATAAATATAAGGCATATATATATATATATGAATTACATGCGGCAACAAAAGTTATGAATGCGAGTTATATATAAATAAACCCTATATGCTCAACAGAAGACGTCGATGCGAATCCCAAATGGCAGTGGAATGTATATATATAAAATTCCTCGCCGCCAATAAAACTAATATACAGTCACCCTATCAAATGTGCGTGGCGTTAAAGTAAAGATCTGAGGTGTAGGATAAACTAATAGCTACGACGGTAATGACTTTCACAAACCCTACCCCAAAAGAAATAAAACGAAATCCGAATCACAAGTAAATGAAAGTAACAGAGGAAAGAGATAAAATCTAAGGGCGACGAGGGTAGATTATCATTCATGGCAGAATAATCGCCGCACGATCCCACAGCTCGTCTTAAAACAGAGAATTCAGAGAAGTTCTGAATATCATATTAGTATATCATTCTGTTATCACTTGTAGAGCGAGAGCTTGGCGAAAAAATGTGCAAACGAGTCATGTAGGATTTCAGTTATCTACTGGCGAATCATAGCGATTATAAATATTCATACAGTAAGTTAACTATACATTAATTCTCTGGGAAGCAGGCATAATTAGGCCGCGACATATCTGAACAAGTGTATACAGTAGTTGAAAGGAACAAAATACAAAGTGATGCGTTCAACGCATTGGCGAACACCATAACTACTTGCAGAAGTAGAGCTACATGCAGTATATTCAAATGACCGTTAGACGTCTGAGGGACTGTGGAAAACCTCCCACGCCAGCGTGGCATGATCCATGCTTGCAAGGAAGGTATCACAGTGAAACAATAGCCATGCAGGCATTGAAATGTCATTCAAGGAGGTAGATTACCGATATAGCATAATCGGTACCATTTTCCTCATATGAATCCGATAATGAATAGCCATTAACACGCAAGGAAACAGTCAACAGAAATATAAATCGTAAACCAGAATGAGTTAACATCGACCTGGTGAATCTAAACGATAACATAATGACCCAAAACATTTACAAGCTAAATGATTAGGGTTACCTCCGGATGAATTTGCAGAACTACGGCAAGAAGGAACCAGAGGTTTACGAATACGCACAAGAGGACAGGCTCGCTCTCTGTCTCCAGTAGATAGACGGAGACGACGAGCTGTTATCCTCTTGGCGCAGACATGCTGGTAACTCTCCCATACCACCAAGTCTGAAACAAACCTCCCTGCGTTTGAATCACACCGAAACTTATATAAAGGAAACGAAGAAGGGTCGCATACCTGAAGTAGGAGGGAAACTGATGAATCGACAGATAGAGTAACCTCAGATTTAATGAACCTCTGTAACCCTAAACCCTCTGCCCGATAACCAGCAAGAAATCCCAAGATAGATTGGGCAGACACAACACGTAGCAGAAGGGTACCATGGACATCAATGGGCGCAGGGAAGGTTGGGCACCGTATGTACCAAATATTAGGTTAACTCCAGGAAACGTAGCACACCAGGTCACACGCCAACGACCGTCGAGCATAGTGTGGGCTAGGCGGCCCAGAAGCACCGTAACAGTACTAACATGGTGTACTTACGCACAGAATCCTGACGCATAGACGCGGGTTCCGCACACAAACGAGTAATGGTATATCCTCGCCAGTAGCGTTGAGTGGAGGGTAACCGCCGAATGCATATAGCCGCCATGATAACCTGTGTAATATGCCAAAACACCGTGTTAAGTCAGACGGGAAATGAAATGGGATTCATGAAATATTTGATCAGTCTAATCACGATTGAACCATAAAATTTCATAACGCCAAGCATAGATATATAACTTGGCTGTATTATTGAAGGCGAAAAGGGACTATAGAGTAGGCATACGATGATCCGAAAATAATTACGTATGACAACAATATGTAAGGGGAAAGTCGCTCTTAGTGATATATAATATTAATACATGTAATAGTCGTGGAGGTACGCCTTTACAAAGGAAGTTTTAACAAAGTATACAACAATAATTCCACGCCATATATGTATATGCGGTGTCGATACTCTTATTGTTAAAAGGACGTGGGGTATATGAATATATACATTGGTCGAATGAGCAAAGTCGACATCAATAATTTATATTTAATCATAGTATTAAAAGGGGAATCTATGTAGGTGTTCCACAAGAGTATCAACGTATGGGTTATACATATATATCTATCGATATTTATATGTGGTATATAAATATGGGTCAAATATCTTAATAAGAGATGTATATAGATATTTATATGTGGTATATAAATATGGGTCAAATATCTTAATAAGAGATGTATATAGATGTTTATATGTGGTATATAAATATGGGTCAAATATCTTAATAAGAGGTGTATATAGATATTTATATGTGTTATATAAATATGGGTCAAATATCTTAATAAGAGGTGTACTTCACATATATCCGGGGGGGGTTATAAATACTCAAAAGGATATGGTTGATAAATGTAGGTTGGACATATATGTTATATAGAGATATATATATAGTTATATATATATGTGGGTAACAGATATATAAATATATCCCCAGATAATCGTGTGGAATACATGTGTGCTAGGTAATAGAAAAAAAAAAAAATTCCCCTAAACTAGAGGTGTGACAAAGATACAATATGGGTATATGGAAACAAAAAAAAATTATACATATTTTTCAAATTAAAATATAAACTAAAATAATGAATAAGTAATGATAATAAAATATAGGATCTAAATTCTAATATATATGATCTCTAAGTAAAAATAAATGTTGCATTGGATATTTAATAAAAAAAGTAAGCATTGCTATATAATTAATTAGAAAAACTACATAATGTAATTAATAACTGAGAAAAAAAAATAAAAAATTGTTATGATTATATAAGAGTTGGCAAGTGAAACCCTAATAATAAAACCAAGTAATTAATAACACAGACACAGAGGAAAAATGAATCTTTTAATTATAAATCTGCTTAATTAATAACACACAGGGGAAAAAGGAATCTTTTAATATTTTAGGAGATCGTTGTGAAGTTGTATGATTGTTTTGGGAGTGCGCATGCGTGAAGTTACCAACCAATGACGGGTTTCTTTCCCCTGAACTCAAACTCAAAAATACTAATAGACATATCTCACGGATTGAACTTATCAAAACTGAGAGACTCATAAGTCTCCACTAATTGTTGACTGACTTCATCATACTGGAGAATTTGTACATGTAATTGTTCCCATGTTATGCATGAAAATAGCACGACTCTGCATGAACTGACTCATAATTTAGACTAATTTTTGGAAAGTCCATTAAGACCTTAGTAATTTACTGTTTACAATTAGAACCGAATGCAATGTATGGAGAGAGAAACATAATAAAATTGAATTGATTACATAATAGAAATAAAACAATCCAGTGAATGCTAATTGAATTGATTACATAATACAAATAAAACAATCCCATGAATGTTAATTAAATATAAAGTTATGTCTAAAATAGAACTAGATTGAAACTAGCTATGTAGGCTATGTAGAAATGCTTCTAGAATTAGATTTGTAACCTATGGAGAAGACATTTATTTCTAGATAGGCCCTACCCGAGAATTTATGAGGTTTCTTTTAGATGTCACTTATGAATTGCACAATAATCAACAGAAATGGTCTCTCTCAAGAATGTCTAGATCTGTCTTTCATGGTGCCTCTCTACATGCAGGTTTTTGGCGGTGCCTCTAAACTGACTAAACCACTTTCTCAATCTCTCTATACGCAAAGGTGGATAGGGATGAGGCTTAGGAGGTCTTGACTGGAGCAAAGGTGAGAGGAGTGTGAGGCTTCAAAAACTGCCCTAGGAATGATCAGGGTCAGCATTTTGTTGGTGGAGCAGTGGTTGCATTGGTAAAGGAATTCATGATTCATCACCACAATACAACACCGTATCACCTGCAAGCTAACGATACAGTAGAGCCATTTCACAAGATTTTGGAACGTTATTGACCAAGGTGTGCTCGGTCAATAGGGAAGACTGGGATGACAGAATTCTTGTTGTTCTGTCAATAGGGACGACTGGGATGACAGAATTCCTGTTGTTCTGTGGGCCGAACGATTGATGGAACTAACTTGGAAAGGATGAAAGATGAATGGAAAGAAAGGCTATCACAACCATTCGGTAATGGTTGGATGATGTGTTGTTCCATCATGTGTCGAATGAATCCACGGCACAATCTCTATGGAAGAAATTACAGAAATCCACAGCACAATTTCTATGGAAAAAATTGCAGACGGATAGAGAGGACTAAAACCCACTCAATTGGCATAACTATTCAAGAGATATATATCATAAAGATATTCTTAAAGTGCAAAAAGAAACAAATGAGAACTAGGCCATTCACAAACAATACTAACCTTGTTCCTTAGGAATCTTTCATTTGCTATTGAACCTTGCTTCATAGGTATCTTTCATTTGCTATTGAAACTATGAAAACTCGTGTTTGCAAAAGCCGTGGAAACTCCTCATTCTCTACTACAAAAGCATTATAAAATCTGCTCCAGCTCTTGTATATAAATTCCAACTCATTAGAAAAGGAAACAGAGAAAAAAGAGACATGAATGAATTTAAATATTTCCACGAGTACCAACTCACTCTGAATTATTTGTTGATCAATTGGCCCTTCAGCCACCAGTGCAGCCATGACTTTCTCTCTCAATTAACAAAAAAACCATAAGCACACAAAAAAAACCATTTACACAAGACACAACACATTACAACAATACCACAACACTACACATGACATTGATGCATACAACACTACACAAAACCTTTATGGAGCGCTCCATAAGACAGACAACAGAAAACTTTACATCAGATTTTTTGAGAGAGAGAACATCCATGCTTAACCTGTAGATTGAACAGGGAAAAAAAATTTTCAGGTTACACAAATGTCTCTGTTAAATGAAATAAACATACACAAAATAAAGGAACATAAAATTACTCAAAATTACCCTCTCCATGAATAATCCAGTCCATCGCTCGTGCTGTTGTTTTCGGACTCCTCTTCGTTCCTGAATTTTCTCCTCTCATTCTTCATTCATCACAATCACGGATCCCTTTAATTCTTCATTCATGAGACACCTCCTCCTCTTCGTTCTTGAATTTCCTCCTCTCATTCAACATTCATCACAATCAACGATCTCTCTTATTCTTCTTTCATCAGGCCCGCGAGTATATAATGACTAGGGATATAGTGAGTTTTATGATGTTTTTTTTGGACCGTTTTGTTCAAATTTGGGTTTAAGTAATCTTTTAATTACTATCCATTAAACCAATCTTTTAATTGCTATTCATTAAACCATCTTTTAACTCAGTATTACTATATTATAACTTATGATATTTTTTAAAACTGAGCTTTTTAAAACTTGCGACCATATAGTTCAATCCTTGTCCGTAACTTTCAGTATTAGTGAGTTTTATGCATGTCCACCGTTGTGTTCAAATTTAGGTTTAACCAATCTTTTCACTACTATTCATTAAACCAATCTTTTAATTGCTATTCATTAAGCAATCTTTCAACTCAGTATTACTATTTTAGAACTTATGATATTTTTTAAAATTGAGGCCGGTTCAATCCATGTCCGTAACTTTCAGTTTTTATATTTTCATTTAAACTTTCTTTTAACCTGCGTTTTTCAGTCTTTGGGTGCGCATAATAGTGGTTTGAATTATGAGAGTTATGGTTAAAGTATATATATATATATATATATATATATATATATATATATATATATATAAATAATTAGTCTTTTTATATATATATATATGAACTAATGAGAACCAAATATGTAACAAAAATGTATGGTTAAAAGAGATGTGAATATAATATTTATTTAAGTTAGTTATATATATATAATATGATAATATTAAAAATTTAAATATATTTAAAATCTATGTGATAATTTTAAATTAAATTTTGTATATATAAAATTAATTTTAAAAATAGTTAGTTTTTTTATATATATGAGTTATTGAGAATCAAATATTATTATTGGTAGCAAAAATATATGGTTAATATAATTTTTTATTACATATGTCATGTTTAAAACAATAATAATAACTTATTGGTAGTAAAAATATATGGTTAACATTATTTTTATTAAAGATGTCAAGTTTAGTGGTAGAGGAAGACTTTCTCTTTAGACATGACTAGAGAATCAAAATTTTTCTTCCTCAAGTATTTTCAAATGGACAACAATTGCTTATACATACCCTTGCAAACTTAGTAAATTTATCTACTTAAAATATATACTTGTAAGACTTAATATTAAGCTAACAAATATTAGCATTAATAGATTTTTATATCATTTTCTTTGCAATCTATTATTGATGTAATTTTTATATTTAAAAATCATTTGTGAATAATGTCACATAAATATTGACTTTTTCTTTCTTTTTTTCCCTCCAAGCCTACATTGAGTAAGGGTTGAATATATGTCAAACAAAAACATAGAGGATGTCTTGAAGGAAAATATTTTTGGGAGAGCACATTGAGAACGTTATGAATACATTCCTAAAATTTAGAGTCTAAGATGATTCTTTTTGAAACAATGTAAGCTTCTACATAATGCCTTGCACTAATAAAATGAGCATGGAAATATAAATTACAATGAACCAAGTTCATTTTCACTCAAAAAAATGCAAGGGAACACCAACTACCCTTATATCACTAGCAACGTGGAAATCCCCATCACACATAAAGTTGAAAACACAAAATCCAAAGTCCCTTCACAACCACTTAATGCTGAGAGTTTTTGGAAACCAATAGAGTAGTAAGATTCAATATACATACCTACGTGGGTGTTTCTTATATTGGATCAAAAACCTATATTTCCATATTATATATTCCTGCATGGGATCTCTTGAGAGATAATTGATTTTGTGTTGTGGCACATTATACATGCATGTGACTTGCAGAAACGTCATGATGACAATTAGAGTGCAATCTTGCATCACTAGAAGTAAGTTGCATAACCATTGCAATGAAGGATGTTTCTCTATTGTTGTACCACATTTACTATATAGAATTTTCATGGCTCAAATGAATTATAAGCAACAGAGATATCGAAGGTAAAATTTCTCTCTTAACCCAAATTGTGGAATTTGAATCCATTCAAAAATACAAATAAATACATAGTGGCACTCAAGTTCAATAATTGCTTTACATTAAAGGCATTGTGGGTAATTTTTAATAAAAGTGATCAATTTAAGAATACAACATCCCAGGGTCAAGTGACATGGGAAAGAAATATACTGACATGCTTTAGAAAAATATGTAAGAATTGTGGTGCACACTGGTCATCCTAAGTTGTCCACATTTTCTTAAATAATTAGTGTTGAATTAGCATTGGTGATGGAGCACGTGTCATATTGATAAAATAATAAAACAACGATATGGGAAATGGGCATCCTAGCCACATTGCTTGAACATTATTTAGTGATATATAGCCTATGTGATGGAGGGTCTCGAGAATCTCAAACATTGGAAGAACTAAATTCAACTGACCAAAATTATGAGGTGGTAGGGCCCGAGGTAAATGCACATGATTCCCTAAAAAAACATATAAAAAATGCTACATGCTTTACATCACATTACATAAATTATATGGGGAGTGAAAAAATAATTTGTTAATGGTAGAGTGTGGCTTCTTTATTGTGGTGGATAGGGTTAGACCCTTATTGCACATTTCTCATCCCTCTCTCTCAAATATTTGCAGATGGAAGACATCTCTTTTGCTATAGTATCATCTCACTCATCTTTATCTATCGAAGACCTCAATATACTCATAGATCCTCTAGATTGCATGGAAACCATAAACTTGAACTCCTTTGTGAATTTATTATCTATTGTTCTCATGCCCTCATCATTTCCTTCCTTCGTGGATGGATTTGAGATCACATCCTTAGCTAAGGGGATGAGCTCACCCTTCTTCGTAGTGACGAGCCCATTTTTTCCTCTACTATAGGAAATATTGTTGCAAAGTGTGTTGCTCCATCCTCTGAATTCATGGAGATTGACTTTAATACACCCTTTGTTTTAGAAAATGCTGAAAAGAGTGTCATTCCTTCCTCAATCCTAGAGGGCTCATGTAAATTTCTGTTTCACCCATCTTCTCATGATGTTTTGAAATTTGAAACTGAGATTTCTTTCTCAAGTATGTGAGTTCATGAATCCCCTTCATTTTGATATTCCTTTGTCGGTTGAAGAATTCAAGCGCACAAATTTATTCTAATAGCATGGCTTGATATGAATATTAAATAGTTTAAGGCCATGTTTAATATATATTTACTCCTCGATTGTTGAGCACTCGAAACTTTTAAATCCAAATGGGCTTAATATTTTTCCATTGGATATATAGTTTTTTGTATCAATATTTGATAAATCAGTTCAGGTTTGTGGTTCTAGGGAAGTGTAGGGTTGTTTAAGCAACATTGGTTCCCCTCTTTCAACCCCTTTTCGGATTCAATTTATAATTCTCTAGTTTGGGTAAGGCCTCATAATCTACCTTTGCATCTATGGACTCTTCTATCATTTAAAGCTATAGGAAATTCTTACGTGTGGATTTATTCCTTCAAATAATAACATCAACATTAGTTTCATTTTTACCCATGGTATTGGCTAAGGCCTAAGCTATACAAGGAGATGAATATCAAAGTGTTTTGAGTGCAAGTGACGTGTATTTTTTGAATAGTTTAATCTAAAGCAATTGTGCATGGTACATGTTATTGATGAGTATTTTATCTCAAATAAGTGTGCACCCAGGAATATGATGATGGATCATATCCAATAGATATGAAATGATTATACATTGATAATTTACGTGTGGATTGTTTTGGTTTGTGATATTAATGTTTGATCGATGTTTTATTATGTATGCCGAGATATGGGTTCTTTTTTGAAGGTTTGATGTGCAACGAAGGTATAAGTCAATAATTGTAGATCTGTATGCGGGTTTGATAAATAAAAGGTGCGTCTGTATGCACATTCGATAACTAAAACTTTCTTGCATATGCGAGTCTCATTCTAGTAAGTTGCATGTCGATTCTGTACTTTGGACAGATTTGTACACGGGTTTGATTACTGAAGGGAGCGTGTACACACGGAAGTGCGTATATAAAATAATGTTTTCCTAAATATGATATCTAATCATCTTAACTAGTCTTGCAAAGTTTTTTGTTGTATGTCAATGAATTAATACTTGATGATCTCATTTTAACTATGATGATTGAAGTTATTGTGGATTCATATATTAAAGAGTGTTGATGCTACTATTTGTATGTGATTGAAGATTTGTGATGGCTCTGTGATTATTTCATAATGATTCAGTGGTTATGTAACTTAGTGTCTATTTCATAATGACAATGATTCAGTTTCAGGGTTCAATGCTTTGAGATCTGTACGTAGGTATACTTCAAGGAAGTCACATATACACACATGTATGCTAAATAATAGTAGCATATATATTCTGACCTTTTTTTTATCATGATTTTCAGTTTCTTTAATGGATCCAATGTGAGTATTTATGAAGCTTGGTCCATGGAGGTGTCGAGGGTTGGATACTTCAGTAAAGAGGTTGAAGCTTCCTTCCAGTAGTAGCTGGTACTCATATCAGGGTTTGGAGCTCTTTTATAGTGGTTTTTGGAGAACAAGCAAAGGTTGTAGACTTATGGAGGTGGGTACTTTTGTGATGGTATGAGTCTATGCCAATACAATATTGTAAGAACTATTTGATCACAATAAAAATAAGACGACGACGACGACAAGGGTGGTTTTCTCCCACTTTGGGTTCCCCCCTAAAAATACAGGTGTTCATATGTTTTTATTATGTGTGATATTTTACTCTATTCTTATTACACATGATTACTATTTATCTAATGTTGATGAAATAATGCATACTAGTTCAAGATAAATAGATGTTGAATTAATTGAAAAACTAAGTTGACTGGATATGCGATAGTTTTCTACATAGAAGTAGTGTACATAGGCAGTTTTACCTCACAATAGTCACGTGCATACACCGGTTTAATTCATAATAGTCGCATACAAAAATCAAAACAGGAAAAATAAATAAATTTTTAAAATACCGATTCACCTCCCCTCTCATTATTTTTCCTAACAATTGGAATAAGAGTTGGGCTCTTTGGAAGGAGCTTTATCGCTTGAAGGAATATTCATCAAGATGAGAAATCAAGATGGGACAACATCTATCAGGTCACCATTATTCAATGAAACCAATCTAAATTTCTGGAAAGTAAGAATAAGATATTACCTACAATCACTTGGAGAAAATGTATGGGGAATCATTGAAGGATGCTTACAATATGCATTCTCCATTCCCATAGATGAAGCAGAAAAGAATAACTATGATACCAATGCAAATGTTTTCAATGCTCTATTCGGAAGGTTGGCAGAATCATAATTTTTCAAATTCATCCAGCTAAATATGACATAATCTATATGGGACAAGATCATCCAAAGCTATGAAGGTGACACCAAGGTAAAAAGTGCCAAACTTCAAACACTTAGAATTCAATATGAAACTCTTAGAATGCATAATGATGAAAGTATTGCAAGTTTATTTCTTAGGTTAAATGAGATTGTGAATTCTATGAGAAATATTGGTGACAAAATGCAATAATCATCACTCGTTGAGAAAATATTAAGGTCTCTAACCCCAAAATTCGATTCTAAAGCTTCTAGTGGTTTTTGGAGAACGAGCGAAGGTTTTAGACTTATCGAGGTGGGTACTTGCGTGATGGTATGAATCTATGCCAATACAAGATTGTAAGAATTATTTGATCATAATAAAAATAAGACGAAGACGACAAAAAGGGTGGTTTTCTCCCACCTTGGGTTCCCCCCTAAAAATATAGGTGTTCATATGTTTTTCTTATGTGTGATATTTTATTCTGTTCTTATTACCATATTACCTACAATCACTTGGAGAAAATGTATGGGGAATCATTGAAGGATGCTTACAATATGCATTCTCCATTCCCACAGATGAAGTAGAAAATAATAACTATGATACCAATGCAAAGGTTTTCAATGCTCTATTCAGAAGGTTGGTAGAATCATAATTTTTCAAATTCATCCAGCTAAATATGACATAATCTATATGGGACAAGATCATCCAAAGCTATGAAGGTAACACCAAGGTAAAAAGTGCCAAACTTCAAACTCTTAGAATTCAATATGAAACTCTGAGAGTGCACAATTATGAAAGTATCACAAGTTTTTTTTCTTGGGGTAGATAAAATCATGAATCCTATGAGAAATATTGGTGAAGAAATAAAATAATCATCACTCATTGAAAAAATATTAAGGTATCCGGCTCCTATATTCAATTCGAAAGTTTCTACCATAGAATAAATGGAGGTCATGAAGAATATTGATGTTGAAAAAATTCATTGTATTTTAATAGCCTATGGAATGGGAAAATAGGGTCCCTTAGATATCAGAGAAGTTTCATTCAAATTTACTTCAAAAGGAAAATAAAAAGAAGAAATAGGATGTATCGGAAGAAGAAGAGGAAAACTTCGTAAAGAGACTCCATGTGGGTACTAGTGAGCCTTGGTATTGCAACAACAGTGCTGCAACTCCCAGGGGCTACCCTACTTTACTTTATCAACCCGAGGTTCATACAAACTTTGAGGTGACAGTGCTATATACACAGCAGATGCATTATGTTCATGTCATCCTCTTCTGCTTTATGAAAGGGTCCTACTTCTAGGGGTTCTCAATGAAGTTTGTCACACTTTAATGAAACTAAACTAAATTGCAAGAAGGAAATGAAAGAAATGGGACTAATTTAATGTGCAAGAAGGAAATGACTCTAAGAAACTAAATTAAATTGCTAAAAAGAAATGATATGAAGGAAACTAATTTACTTTTCAGAAAACAAATAGCAGAAAGGAAACTAATCCTAAACCACACTTAACTTGGCCAAACAGCTAAATGCACTCTACTTATCCTATGATCTATCTAGCATGCTTCTATCCATGCAACTAGGCTATCCATGACTTAATTATAATTAAAAAGAGTTAATTTGTAGCTTGGAGGGAAAAAATGGGCTAAAAGAGGCTAACGGGGGGTTTAACACATGAAACGAGATTTGGAAGTGGAAACGGGGGGGGGGGCGGTAAATGACTTTGGAAAACTCAAAAATGAGATGGCGGAGTGTGATGGAGAACAAAAGTTGCGATGTGCAATGTCGCAATCGCAACTTTGTAAGCTTAAAGGGATAGCAGTAAGGATTAACAAGAATGAATTAAGTTATGCAAAGCATGAAGTGAAATGGCAAGTTGTGAATCACAATATCGCAAGTTTAGATGGATAACGGTAGAGATCAAAAGGAATGAACTAAAATGTGCGAAGTGTGATTTGCAATGCGGTAAAGGTTGTGGGTTATGATCTGCGATGTGGCAAGTTTTGTGAATTGCGAAGTGCGATGAGTGACATGGCAAAGTTATCGCATCGGCAGAATGAACGGTAAGTGTTATGCACAAAGTTAAATTGTGTGATTTGCGATTTCCGATTTCTCAATATCACAGTCACAAGAATCGAGTGGTAAGTGTTAAGGGTAAAAGCTAAAATGTGTGAAGTGCGATTTTATGATGGATGACGTGGCAGTGGGATCGATGGCGGGGCGCGATTTCGCAATATCGCAATCGTAAGGACCAACGATAAGTGTTAGGTGAGAAAAGGTAAATGGTGTGAAGTGCGATTTGCAATTTCACAATATCGCAATTGCAAAGAACGAGTTGTAAGTGTTAAAGGTGAAAGGCAAACGACGCAAAGTGCGATTTCGCTATATCGTAGTCATAAAGAGCAAGGGGTGAGTGTTAAAGGTAAAAGGAAAATGTAGCGATTTGCGAAGTGTGATGTACGGTGGCAGGAGACTCGAGGAGAAAAGGCAGAGGTCAATTTTTCAGTGGTTTTGAATGATTTTTCACGTGTTTTGCATAAAAAGGTAAGGCAATCGTGAATGGAGAAAAACAAAGAAGTAAGGCTTGAAGGGCTTAAGTGCGTTAATGTAGTTATTTTATTTTAAATTTCAAATAATGATAAATATTTCAATTTATTTTATAATTTTTGTCTTACAATTTTTTAATATAATAAAAATATTATTAAAAAAAAAAATTAATATTTCAAAATTAATGTTATGTTTTAAATAAGTTAAAAAACAATATATAGAAAGCTCTTCTTGGCTTGGAGATGTAAAATCTCTACTAACAGGGTCAACCACATGAAGGTGAGAGCTTATATGACCCCAAAAACAGTCCATCATTGGCATGGGACTAACCACAGACGCGCACCCACACAATCCATTGCCAATGAGGCATAATCAATCACATGCATACATTCACACAACCAACATAGGGTGCACACAAACATACACATAGCCACAAACATTACACATAATGACTCACAAGGTCACATGTTCACACACATCACAATTATAATGAAGACTAGAATTAACATTATTTTATGCATGTGTTGAAAATTGAGTATAAGTATTATGATGTTGATAATTGCATTTATTTTATAAGTTAAATAGTTTAAAATTAATAAGTATTTATTTTATTTATTCTATTTAAAACAATTCTTATTATTAACCAAACTTTATAATTAATATTTTTTCCCTATATTATTAAATTATAGTATTATGATTTTTTTTAATAAATTATTCAAATGAATGAAATTTTTTAAATAAAATTAATATTTATTGTATTGATTTTAGTATTAAATAATTAATTGATATGTGTTGTTACAAATTGATGTTGTTATAAATTTTATGTTGTTTTTCTTTTTAGTTTTAGTTTCATGGTTTGCATGATACTCTATAACACGATAATCGTTAATTGAGGTGTAGGTTGTGGGATAATATTATGTCCTTTTTAGTGTTATTGTAATAAGTATATTGTTTTTTCATATAAAATGATTAAAATTTAGATAGAAAAAATAAAAAAAATAAAAAATAATAATAATAATAATTTCACAAATATTTAAAGTAATGTATTTATAAGTTAATATTTAAAGTACTATATTTATAAATCAATATTCTAAATAATATATTTATATATAGAAATAATATATTTATATATCAATATGCTAAATAATATATTAATATATATAGAAATAATGATAGTATATTTGCACATATTAGGCTCATATATCCACAAATAAATAATACATATACAAATGTAACAAAGAAGAATTCCTACAAAAAGAATACATTCACACATACAAAGAATACAATTAAACAAGACATGTACAAATGTAGAAAAGAATAAATTCATATACACATTAAGAATACATTCATACACATACAAAGAAAAAAATTAATCAAAACACATAAAATGTAGTAAAGAATACATTCATACACATGAAGAATACATTCATATACATACAAAGAATACAAATAAACAAGACACATACAAATGTGGAAAAAAATAGATTCATACACACATGAAGAATACATTCATACACATAAAAAAAATACAAGTAAACAAGACACATAGGAATGTAGCAAAGAGTAGATTCATACACACAAAGAATACATTCATACACATACAAAGAATACAACTAAATAACACACATTATAATGTGGCAAAGCATACACACATGAAGAAGACATTCATACACATAGAGGGAATACAAGTAAAAAAGACACACTACCAAAGAATATATTCATACACATGAAGAAGAAATTCATAGACATACAAAAATACAAGTAAAGAATAGATTCATACAATCACAAAAAAATACAAACAACAAACACCCCCAATTTGTGTGTTTAATTTTTAAAGTTAGAGATTGAACTTTAATCCTAAAGGGGGTGGACCCCAAGGGATAAGTATGGTGTGAATGTATTTGCATATTTTATTTGAGGAAATAAATAAAATGATTGTGCATTTTGACCAAGATGAGAATTAGAGATCACTTGCCAAATCCATGAGGATGGATAAGGCAACAAATCCCCAAAATCTTTCAAAAATCCTTGAAAGAAATGAATTTAGATTTGAGGAGGAATCGGTACCTCTCTCAAAAGAAGAGGAGTAGTTGGGAAGAGGTAAAAGAAAAGCCTTGGAAAGCCGCAGGAAAACATAAAATGGGGCCTTTAAAGAGGTTTAAAATGAAGTCGGAAGCAATTATTTAGACTATGAAACAAAGCATCCGCTATTGTTTTTGGTTAGCATCAGGGAACATGCTTGGGGAAACATGAGCGAATAAGTCATTCTGTGCGCATCGTAGGTCGATTCGGTTTCAGGAGGTGATCTTCTGGCCTGGGATGAGTCCTGGGAGACAAAGAGGACTCTAAGGTTGCGAGGTTGGTCATTTGCAGATTGTGGTATGTTCTCAAAATTTTGTTATTCTATTTTCTGATGGTATGAATTGGCTACATATAGAAAAATTAATTAAATGGTGTGTTTGATGTTAGTACTAAATTTAACAGAATCCATCCTAAGGCATTCACCTTCCAGATTCTGTTTAGTTGTAGACCAGAAATCCATAGAGTAGAAACTCCAGAAACTCTAAACCAAGGTCGGTTTAAATCTGAAGTTACTTAGCCTCTATAGATGATTAATTATTGTTTTGTTCCTTGTAGACACAAAAGTGATATTATTTGCTCATGTGTATGCTAGAGAAACATTATAGCAGAACTAAAGTTACATGGTACAAATCTAAAAAGAAGAAAGTAAGAACATTAGAATATGACATTCGAAACTGTGCTAGAGAAAAAGTAACTCTACTTTATAGGATTTTTATAATGGTTATAAGAGTATAGATTTCACTTCTAAATCTACCTTTAATCTTCAGAACCATGTATCATAGCTACGAAAGACTTAAAGTTATCATACATCTATGTAGACATCTATTCAAACACTACTGAATACATCTATGTATACAAATAAAAAATAAATAAATACAATATCAGAGCCACGAACTAAAAAGAATAACAATACATGTATATATATACACAGTAAAATTAAAATGTAAGCGCAGTGGGTTAAACGAATGACTCTTTGACATTCACCAATTGCAACATATAGTATGGTGAGAATATATATATACATATTAATAAGGATCATGAACAGAACCAACTAAGTCCTTTTAATATCGACTAAAAATGAGTTATATATATATAAACGATATATGGCAAGAAGAAGATATAACTACAAATCAGTTATGTTAAAATGGAATACATATATGAGCCCTACGGCCATTGGAATCCAGCGTATAGTCAACTATATTAATGCATGTAGATTATCCCAAAATCCAACTATAAAAACGCCGAGAGCTAACAAGTTCTCGTTTCCATATTTCATAGAACCGCCGAGAGCTAAAAATAGCTCGTTTCAATATTGCTTGCAATACATCAGATATATGAGTAAAACAGAGAAATAATCTGAGTACCGAGAGATAAAATAACCGCCCATTTTAAACCATAATGACCATTCCTTATGCCGTATGCTCGTTCACTATAATACCGTAGAATGGAACAGCTATTAGCGGCATTTTAGGGTTTTGGTTAAATATGATATGAAGTTCACAGGTTTTAACAACGAGTGTATATTTAATATATAATTCGAAACTAGCAGAGGAATTTCTATTATCTACCTACCATATGGATATCAATTATTTTCTGAACAATCATATGTTAAACAGTAAGAGGCCGTAGACGTGGCCATACAACATAAGACAGAACGCGTAGCTAATACCAATCAACACTTAAAATGATAAATTGACACACAGATAACCATGAATGATTAATCATCCTGGTGCCGAGTATTTCGGGACGACAGAGTCATCTAGGCGTGCCGCCATGTTCGTTTATGTGAAAGAGACTACTATCCTTTAAAAACAACAGAAATAATGAGGCGAAATCGTGTTAAGGGAAGAAGGTTACCCATGGAAGAGTTCGACTCTTCCTCTGGCAGGGTTGCGGAGTCAATAGCACCTCTACAGCGAAATAAGTCGACACAGTTGGAGGCGAACGGCCCGAACGAGGTCATGACTTAGCCAGGTTAACAAATCACATGCATGTCGCCATGAAATAAGTTCTGGAACAACAACAGATTTCGAAAAACATATACCAATAAAATAAATGCGTAAAGCTCTGCTATCCTATGCCCGAGCCGTGAGTAACTTGAAACCAGGGCTCTCCTTCAACCGCGTTCAACAGGGTAATAGAAAAAAAAATATATTACAAATACGAATTACAAAATAAAACCGTAGCACTGCAGCCAGAAAACTGAGATCAGGCGTCGATATGAGGGAAAACCGGTTGAGGGCTTTTATCAGTTGCGATGCATACTGAGTGCAGCCCAGAAACCCCATCATCTACACCCTCTGCACAAATGATTCATCGACGATTCAGATACAGCGTTATAAAAAAAAAATATCAGAATAAATTGCAGAACGTAAGAACGACAGAATGCTACGCCTGAACTCGCATAACCTCAGACTGACTTAGTACTCCTGTATCAAATCCCCCTGGAAAGATCAGCTCCCTCAGTGAACGAGCTGGAAATAAAACAATCATCCCGACCGGAATGAGATTTCAACTGAAATCGGAGCTAGATAAATAGAGAATAAGCAGAAGAGTGATAAGGGAGTGTAGTCCACCACGATAAGTCGGAAGGGTGTGAGAAACCCTAATCCCGCTGCCCTAGACGGGTAGAGAATCCCAAGGTCGATTTGGGAAAAAACCCGGCTCATCGACAGCAGTGTACTTGATGAAGTGAAAAAGTTGTAAACCAGGTACTGAACTGCAGAAACCAGCTCGCACAGTACTGGGCCACGCAGGAGTACAAACGATCACTCTACATGTAGCATATAGACTAGGCATGGGCTTGTAAACGTTGGCATCGGGTACTCCGAATTCTGGTGTGAGACGCCATCCCTGCATTCCAAAACATTATTCATCATGATAAAATTCCCCACGTTAAATCAAAAACATGATAGTTCGAAGCAGTAAACATCATAACGCATAACTGGTAGCGTGCTACAAATGTAAATGGAAATACCACCGCGATGAAATTGATACAGGAAAAATAATAATTAAAACAACGCCACCGGATTTTGGTTATAGGTTTACGTATAGCCGGAAATGAGTAGGGATGGAATGCGCGTAATGAATAGTTGGACCCCGGTCATAACCTTTAAACAGTGTTGACGTGGTACAACGAATAGCCGCATCTCGGTTATGTAATTTCGTGGTGGTCTTGCCGCCTTTAACTCATCACCATAATCCGCTATGAGCACGTAACCAATGAATTGTATACACGGATGATTTTCCATGAGTTAATAGGGTAGGTTTAGTACGAATTCAATGATATTGTTAAATGAAATAATTATACGATTTAAATGCTAATACCAAAGGGTGGGTATTATGGAAATATATATATGCTATATGTATAAGGGTGCGTTCAATTCATTATAAAAAAAAAAAAGGGGTTTGGATATATAGGGGGTATATATATATAATGATATATATACATATGTGTGGATGCAGATATGTGTGAAATCTATAGGTGGATTCCAAGGTATATGTATTGGTATATCTATATAGATGAGTTATATACCCATATATGCGCAAGAAAGTGAGTTATTAAAGGCTCTATACCTATATATATGTAATATATAAATATATATATGGAACAGCTGTTATGGAACAACTGTTCTGGATTTATATTATATATAAATATATATATATATAGGTGTTTATTATTATATAAGTGATATATAAATATATACATGGAACAAGCGAGCCCCGGATTTATATTAGATCTAGAACACCTCATGTTATGAAACTTTATATAATGGGTTTTAAGGTACACATGGGGAAATATTGAATGTTGTTAGGACATTATCGTGGGAGAAAAATCTTAACTGAGATATTAAATAGGAAAAAAAAAAAAATCTCTTGAATTAGGAGGTGTTACAAATGGTATCAGAGCCCAAGTGCAAAAACTGGGCTGTTGTTATGTGCTCACAAAATTCTGACATGTTATTGAGCAGTGTAGAGATTGTTAATTTATTTTTGTTGTGTTTGACTGATTAAATTTATGAGTGTGTACAATGGGGTGCTAAAATGGCTGAAGAGGGAGGAATTTATGTGGATCTGCATGATGAGTTTGCTACTCCAGATCCCAATGCCCCGGTAATGGCTATGTTGCACATGTTGCAACGAGAATTGGATGAACTGAGAAGCCAGAATGACATGTTGTCATCAGCCAGTAAGGAGCAGGAAAATCTCATCAGAGAACTAACTTCCCGGAACAGCCAGGAAGGCGAAGGTTCCAGAAAGAGAAATATGGATGAGTTCTGATGATGATGATGTCGATAGAGCGCAACATAAAAATGGCTATGTTGCATAGGCTGCAACGAGAATTGGCAGAACTAAGAAGTCAGAATGACATGTTGTCATCAACCAGTAAGGAGCAGGAAAAGCTCACAAGAGAACTAACTTAGGCGAAGGTTCCGGAAAGAGGAAGATGGATGAGTCTGATGATGATGATGCAGCTAGACAGAAAAGAGAATTGCAGGGAGAATTTCAAAATATTAAACCTCCCTCCTATGATGGGGAGAAGGAAGAAGATGCTGAAGCTTGGTTGCTGAACATGATCAAGTATTTCCAGGTATATGAATATGAGAGCAATCTGAAGGCCAGATTAGTTGTGTATTAGCTACAAGGAAAGGCTACACTGTGGTGGGAAGAGACAAAAATGGTGCATGCCATTGATGAAAATACAGTTACTTGGGAAGATTTTCATACTAAGTTCAAAAATCGTTATTTAAATGAACGATATTATGATGATAAAGCTAAAGAATTTCATGAGCTTAGACTAGGAGAGCTCACTATTGATGAGTTTGTCACTAAGTTTACCAATTTACTGAGATATGCCCCTTACATTAGGGAAGAAAAAGCAAAGGTCCAAAGGTTTTTGAATTGCTTACCTACTGTGTACAAGGAGAAAATTGAGTTTGATAACCCAAAGACAATGGATGAAGCTGTTAGAAAAGCAAGATTATGCTACCAGCAGTTTA
This sequence comes from Pinus albicaulis, assembly GCA_034641835.2. Taxonomy (NCBI): domain Eukaryota; kingdom Viridiplantae; phylum Streptophyta; class Pinopsida; order Pinales; family Pinaceae; genus Pinus; species Pinus albicaulis. The sequence continues at coordinate 10,410 of JAXQQM020088029.1, read as the reverse complement.
AAGGTAAGGTTGAACAAGGGAAAAGCTGGCTGAACAAGGGTGAGTTCAAAGGAAAAAGACCAAAACCAGGATATTTAAGGAATTTTGGTAGAGATCATCAGAGGAAAAATTTCAATAAACCAAAAGAAAGTCAAACTGCTCAGTCCCAAGTGGCTTCAAAACAAGTTGAGGGAAACAATAAGAAGGAAGGGACAGTCAGAATGAAGGAACCATTGAAATGTTGGGGCTGTGGAGAACCCCATATGATGAGGGACTGTCCCCATCGAAATATTCATATGATCAGCAGAGAGTGGGAGGCAACAACAGTAAATGACATAGCCAGAAATATACCAACTATCAGTGCAGCATTGGAAAATCGGCAAGCAGAACATCAAGCAACCATGGTGGAAATGGAGGGTAAGATTTCTGACCTACCTGTTACTGTTTTGATTGATCCATGTGCTTCTTTGAGTTACATTAGTCCTGGAATTGTAGAAAAATGTAAAATTAAACCTGAAAAATTTCAGCAGTCATGGTTGGTACAGCTGGCCACTGGAACTAAGAGAAAAGTCACACATAAATTGCCCAAAATAGCAATACAATTAAATGGCTTTCCAACAGAAGTAAATTTGAACATATTGCCATTAGGATCCTATGATTTGCTGATAGGAATGGATTGGCTGGAAAAGAAGAAAGCTCTGATGAATTGCTGGGATAAAACCCTGCAATGTGTGGATGAAGAAGGGAAACCTTTTACACTAAAAGGGAAACCAAAATCCATTTCAATAAGACAAATATCAGCCTTACAATTAAAAAGAACAGCTAGAAAATGATACCAAGTTTATGCAGTACATGTGGAAGAAGTAGAACAGAGGACTGAAGAAAATCTGCTGAATGAGTTACCGGTGGTAAGGGAATTTAAAGAAGTTTTCCCAGATGAGATTCCTCATCTCCCCCCAAAAGAGAAATTGACTTTTCCATAGATCTGGTGCCGGGAGCCACACCTGTTTCTTGAGCCCCCTATCGAATGAGTCCGCCAGAACTTATGGAGCTGAAGATGCAGCTGCAAGAATTACTGGATAAAGGTTACATTAGACCAAGTGTGTCTCCGTGGGGAGCATCATTTTTATTTGTTAAAAATAAGGATGGAAATTTTAGGATGTGCATTGATTATCGTCAACTGAACAAGTTGACCATTAAGAATAGATATCCACTTCCTAGAATTGATGATCTTTTTGATCAAGTGAGAGGGGCCTCAGTCTTTTCAAAGATTGGCTTAAGAACTGGTTATCATCAGCTCAGAATCAAGGAAGAAGACATCAGCAAAACAGCCTTTTGAACCAGGTATGGACACTACGAATTTGTAGTCCTACCTTTTGGTCTGACAAATGCCCCTACCACCTTTATGTGCCTGATGAATAGTGTGTTAAATAAGTATTTGGATAAATTTGTTCTGGTGTTCATAGATGATATTTTGGTCTACTCCAAAAACAAAGAGGAACATCAAGAACATTTGCGGATAGTGTTACAAACTCTGAAAGAAAATCAGCTATATGCTAAGTTCAGTAAATGTGAATTTTACAAGGATAAGATTCAATATTTAGGTCATATTATTTCTGAAAAAGGCCTTGCAGTTGACCCTGAAAAGATAAAAGCAATTAAAGAATGGCCAGTCCCAACTGATGTTTCAGCAATAAGGTCATTCATGGGGATAGCAGGCTACTATCGTAGATTTGTGGAAATATTTTCTGCCATAGCACATCCCATCACTTCATTGCAAAGAAAAGGTGTCAAGTTTGTGTGGACTGAAAAATGTCAAAACAGTTTCGAGCAGTTAAAACAAAAACTTATTTCAGCCCCTATATTAAAAATTGCTGATCCTGATAAAGAGTTTGTTGTATGTACAGATGCTTGCAGAGAAGGGCTAGGAGGAGTCCTGTTGCAGGAAAATTCAGTCATTGCCTATGAATCTAGGAAACTGAAAATACATGAACAGAATTATAGTGCATATGATTTGGAATTTGCAGCTGTTATCCATGCTTTAAAAATGTGGAGGCACTATCTTCTGGGGAAGAAGTTCACATTGATGACTGATCATATTAGCCTTAAATATTTCTTTTCCCAAACTGACCTGAATGCAAGGCAAGCCAGATGGTTGTCCTTTTTAATTGAATTTGATATGGACATAAAACATATCAAGGGAAAAGAAAATAAAGTTGCTGATGCATTAAGCAGGAATGCTTGTCAAAATTTAAACAGTATTGGGAGTAGTGGCCAGATTGAGATAGAAGAGTTGGTGAGAAAAGCAGCAAGCCAAGACCCAAACTATGAAACCCTATTGGTGAAACTACAGAAAAGGGATAAAACTGATTTCACTCAAAATCAAAAAGGGCTACTATATTACAAGAACAGGTTGTATATTCCTAATGTAGAGTCATTAAAAAGAGAAATTTTAGATGAATATCACAAACAGCCTTATGCAGGACATCCAGGATACCAGAAGATGTTAACAGCCTTGAAAAAGAAGTTGTTCTGGCCAGGAATGAAGAGAGATGTGGCAGAGTATCTAAGTAGGTGTATGGAATGTCAACTGGTTAAGGTGGAGCATCAACATCCAGCAGGTCTTTTAAACCCTTTGCCAATTGCAGAATGGAAATGGGACACAGTTTCCATGGATTTTATAACAGGACTACCTAAAACCAAATACCAACATGATTCTGTAATGGTGGTAGTAGACACTTTAACCAAAGTTGCCCACTTTATACCAATGAAATCTACTTTCGGAACAGCTCAAGTAGCAAATGTTTTCATGAAGGAGATAGTAAGGCTTCATGGAGTTCCCAAAGTAATTGTTTCAGATCGAGATGCTAAGTTTACAGCAGCATTTTGGAAAGGATTGTTTGGAGGGATGGGTACTAAGTTGAATTTTAGTACTGCCTATCACCCTCAAACTGATGGGCAAACAGAAAGGACGAATCAAATTTTAGAGGATATGTTGAGAATGTATTTGATGGATAGACCATCAAAGTGGGAGGAGTATCTGCATTTAGCTGAATTTTCTTATAATAACAGCTACCAATCTTCTATTAAAATGAGTCCGTTTGAGGCACTATATGGAAGGAAGTGTCGTACTCCTTTGAGTTGGAGCCAACCAGAAGATAAATTAATGTTGGGACCTGATGCCTTACAAGAGATGGAAAGAATTGTTAAACAAATACAGGGAAATATCAAGACAGCACAAGATCGCCAGAAAAGCTATGCTGATAAGAAAAGAGTGCACCGAGAATTCAAAGTGGGGGATCATGTGTATTTGCGCATCAAACCCAAAAAGAGCACACTTTATGCTGGAAGTTGTGCAAAACTTGCTCCTAGATATTGTGGGCCTTTTGAAGTTTTGGAAAGGGTGGGACCAGTGGCTTACAAACTGGCCTTACCCCCCCATGTTAGAGTTCATAATGTGTTTCATGTTTCGTTATTAAAAATATATGTGCATGATGCTTCTCACATAGTTGATTGGAATGTTGTACAGGTGGAACCAGAAGGGGAGTTTCTGCCAGAACCGCTTCAAATATTGGAGCGGGAACAAAATTGAATTGAGAAACAGAACAGTGGCCAGAGTAAAAGTGCAGTGGAAGCACTTTACTGCTGAAGAAGCTACCTGGGAAAGGGAAGCTGAAATGATGGAAAAATATCCATTTTTGTTTAAGTGAACTCTAGTAGATGAATAACAACACCGAGGACGGTGTTTATTTTCAGAGGGGGAATATGTAACACCCCCAATTTCTGTGTTGAAATTGAAAGAATTAGACATTTGAACTTAATCCTAAGGGGAGTGGACCCCAAAGGATCAGTATGGTGTGAATGTAATTTACTATTTAAATTTATGAAATAAATAAAATGATTGTGCATATTGACCAAGATGAGAAATTAGAGATCACTTTCCAAAATCCATGAGGATGGATAAGGCAATAAATCCCCACCATCTTTCAAAAATCCTTGAAAGAAATTAATTTAGATTTGAGGAGGAATCTAAATTTCACCAATGATGAGGAAAGTAGTTGGGAAGAGGTAATAAAAGCTGGAAAAGCTGAGGAAAAGCATAAAACAGTTTTAAAAAGTCCCAAAATGGGAAGCCTAGGCTAAACAGAAAAGAAAGCATCCTGCTATTCTGGACGTAGAATTAGAAACATGCTTTGGGGAAACATGAGCTTAAATAAGCTGCTCCTAAGCAGATCAGGGATTGATCTGTGGTGGAGGTGATCTCAGCTCGGGGGTGAGTTCTGTGAGACAAAGAGGACTCTAAGGTTGGGAGGTTGGTCATTTGCAGATGGTTGGTCATTTGCCATAGTGGTATGTTTCTTGAGAATTTTTGTTCGGTTTGGTGTATTATGGTATGAATTGGCTACATATAAGAATTGATGAAATGGTATGATTGATTTTAGTACTACATTTATGAGGAATCTATCTTAAGGCATTCACCTTCAGTTAGTTTAGTTGTAGACAGCACAATCCATAGAGTAAAATTACAAGTTTTAAACTGACGGTTTTAAATCTGAGGAAGGTACATAGTCTCCTGATACATTTAACAGAATATATCTTAAGGCATTCACCTTCCAGATTCCGTTTAGTTGTAGACCTTTAATCCATAGAGTAGAACCCCCAGAAGTTTTAAACCAAAGACGGTTTAAATCTGAAGGTACATAGTCTCCACAGATAATTAAATATTAACTTGTTCCCATATGCATATACAAAGATGAAAATTCATGCTCATATGTAAGTTAGGAAACTATGGTAGCAGAACTGAAAATTTTATGGTACAATAAAAGAAAAGTAAAGACATTAAAATATGCATTTGAGATTTGCTAATTCATGAAGAAATTATACTCTTTGGAAATGTTATCTCACTTATAGCATTTATAGAGTATATTGTATATTTTTATCTACCTCTAATCTTTGAACAAATATCATAGCAAATTTCTTAACCTAAATTTAAGGTATACTATTCAATTAACTATTGAATACATATATATGAAAACCAAACAAATATAAGAGCCGAGAGTTATAATAATATCTCTTCTTAACAATAATTACAAATTAGTAGTCGGTGGAAGAAATATAGATACGAACCATGTATCGATGCGAATTAATGTATAGGCAAACTAAATGAACTATATATCTATGCGATTTAATGTATAGTCAAATTATATTAACACATGGTGTCTCTTTAACTTTCTACGCATTGGCCTGTTTCGGTTTAATAACCCTAAGTTGCACAGACATGAATGTCTACGGCATTTAGGTTTTATTTAGACATGATATGAAATAAACGGAGGAAAATCAAACGACGATATACATTTTAACCAGGTTGCTTTAACCATGCATATGACTCATATTATATCCATGATTATCTATCATATGACTATGATCTATCGCATGGATATTTGTATTTAAACGCTGGCAGATACCCGACCCAACTGTAAAACCAAGAGTTGACACGACGATAGCCAGGGCCGAGCACCCAACCTGTAAGCAGGGTATCGAATAGTCATATGTCACAAGTGGAAAGTAATTTGTTTTTTCGGAAGGTAGCATATTACATTCACAACGACAGTGCAGGTCTGGCTATTTTGGGGCCGAGCGTCAATAGTATACAAAAATAATTACAGAGGGCGAAATCACGTTAAGGAAGGGAGTTACCGACATGGAATCTCGGCTTTCTCCTTGGCGTGGTTTGTTAGCTCCCTGTGTCATCTGCAACAAAGCCAAACGAAAAACTTTGGACTCGAATGGCTATTACGCTGCTGATCATAGTACGAGTTAGATAGGGCAATGAAAACATAAAACCGAGTCAAAACATAGGTCCCGACAGTCAGTACTGGATATCAATAACACTAGAGTGCTGGAACGCACGCAAATAAATCAGAGGCATGAATCTCTGTACTGGTATAACAGAAACTCGAGCTTGACCTATGTGGATCGCATTGCTTTAAAGAAAATAAAAAAAAAAGAACCAGAGGACAATACACCATTAAATAAAACAACACATATTGGCACGACAGCCATAGGAAGGCTATCGACCCTGGACGCTAGGAATCTGAGATTTCGCGTCAGGATGTAGACGAATATGGAATAAAAGGGTGCGGCCTGTAGCAGGAGGAAAGCCTATGGCTCCTGTCCATGCAAGGGCATACGAAGCGCAACTGTAAAGAGACCTGCAAAAGAAAACCGCCCGTATTAACATCAAAGACGAATACCAAAAACTATAATAATAAAAACATAGGACCTGACGAGATCGAACTAGGTTGCAGAATATAAACCTTACGCTCAAACTCTCCACGGAGCAGGAGCCAATACCCTTAAGTCGATGTAGTATTCCTGCATCAAATCCCTCGGAAGAGATTCGCGCCTTCAGGAACGAACTGTGAACAAAGAAAAACACAACAACCGGAGTAAGACTCGACTGTGAGCTGAGCCAGCTATATAAGGCAAAGGGAAGGTGAGTGACGTTGAGATTTTGCCGCAGAGACGAATGGGAAGGGTAGGTGAAACCCTAATCCCACTGCCCCAAAACAAATCAGAAAAATCCCAAAGTTGATTTGGAAAAACCATCTTAGTCGACATCGGGGTACGCGGGGATGTAATTCAGTTGCAGGCGAGGTACTGAGACGCAGAAACTGGCTCGCACAAGATCACGATCGAATAAAGACCGGACGCGAAAGACACACTGGTTACTTCATGCAAGGTGGAGTTCCATGAAGTCGCCAAAGACCGGTACCTCAATCTCCTGAGCAAGACGCCTTCCCTGTGTACAAAAGCCATCAAAACATTAGAATGAAACTACACGTTAAGCCAAACCAGTCAGAACCCTAAGCTACACTGCTATCTCCATTCAAAACCAGTACGCATGGTGCGTACTGTGCGTATAGAAAAGCAAATTGTATGCGCGCCGTCTCAAACTAGAACAATTATGGTTCGATGCAAGCGGCATGCCGCTCTGATCTGTGTGATGCAGAGACGCCTATACGCATGGCGGTCAACCTCATTACAAGCTATAATTTGCACAAGAGTATAAACCATGATAATATAACCTGTGACAAAGAATTTGTAAATAAAAGGGTTGATTAATAAAACGACGCCAACAAAATTCATGATTAGGGTTTGGGTTATACCGGGACTGGTGGGGTTCGGCGCTCCATGATTAATAGTGAATCACTGTTCTAATTATCCACAGTCCGCCATGATAATTTGAAATGGGGGTCGAATCATACACCTACGGAATTGGTAATATGTATACGTTGTACCTGACATACACCAACGTATTTCAACATATGGGTAAGATATATGAGTAGTAGGTATAGTATATGCATGAGGCGTAATTCGATTTTATTGTCAAAGGATATATGTATGCCGATTCAATGAAATCATAAGAGGGGGTTTCCCTTTCGGATATGTGTGATATATATCTATAAGTGCAAATAATTAATTTAAACAAAATGTCTATCTATATATATATATATATATATGGGTCATATATACCTATATGTGTCATCTATATATGTGTATGTGCATTCAAATAAATTGTAACGAGGATGTATGTATGTGTTATATATAGATGAGTTATATACCCATATATGTGCAAGCAAGTAATGTTATCAAAGGTTATATATATATATATATATATATATATATATATATATATATGTGATATATATATATATATGGTATAGGTGTTACCTATTATAGGTATGGATTATATGATGTTATTTAAAAATTTAAATGAACATAGGGTCTAGACTTATATTAGATCTAGGACACCCCATGTTATGAAACTTTATATACTTGGTTTTAATGTACACATGGGGAAATATTGAATGTTGTTAGGACATGATCGTGGGAGAAAGATCTTAAATGAGATATTAGATGGGTGGAGGAGTATTTAAAAAAAAAAAAGATGGAAATAACAATCCAACTTTTGAACTTAATATTCAGACTACTGGGTAAATACAAATGAAACCCCGGTTATATGAAAAAATTCTCGAATCGAGGTGTTACAATTCATATTATAAAACTAAAAGAACTAATAAACCAAAGGGTTTAATATTATAAACTAAAGGAATCAAGAACCCAAGGGACAACCATTACCTGAACAAATTATAAACCAAAAGGAATCGGGTGAACCCAAGGAATTGATTTAAACATTGATACAATTATTACGGCTAATTTCAAGTACTAACTATGACCATGGTTGGCCATGGGTGATTTTCATATTGAGACAATGTTTTGTTTAACGTGTCATTTGATCATGGATAACATTTATTGATTATTCATATTATAAACCAAAAACTAATAAACCCAAAGGTTTAATATTATAAACCAAAGGAATTGGTGAACCCAAGGCAAAATCATTACCCAAAAAATTATAAATCAATGGAATTGGTGAACGCAAGGGAATTGATTTAAACATTGAGACAATTGTTGTCACAATGCGACGTTGGACCAAGTATGACCATGGCTAGCCATGGGTGATTTCCATATTGATACAATGTTTGTCAGAATGTGACATTTGATCATGGATGGGGTTTAATATTATAAACAAAAGCAAGTGGTGAACCCAAATAAACCCAAGGGTTTAATATTATAAACCAAAGGAATTGGTGAACCCAAGGGAATTGATTTAAACATTAAGAAAATTGTTGTCACAATGTGACGTTAGACCAACTATGACCATGGTTGGCCATCGGTGATTTTCATATTGAGACAATATTTGTCAGAATGTGACATTTGATCGTGGATGACATTGATTGATTATTCATATTATAAACCAAAGGAACTAATAAACCGAAGGGTTTAATATTAGAAACCAAAGGAATTGGTGAACCCAAGGGAAATCCATTACCCAACAAATTATAAACCAAAGGAATTGGTGAACCCAAGGGAATTGATTTAAACATTAAGACAATTGTTGTCACAGTGCGACGTTGGACCAACTATGACCATGGTTGGCCATGGGTGATTTTCATATTGAGACAATATTTGTCAAAATGTGACATTTTATCATGGATGACATTGATCGATTATTCATATTATAAACAAAATGAAATAATAAACCCAAGGGTTTAATATTATAAAGCAAAGGAATTTGTGAACCCAAGGGAATTGATTTAAACATTGAGACAAATGTTGTCACAATGCCATGTTGTACCAACTATGACCATGGTTGGTCATGGGTGATTTTCATATTGAGAAAATATTTGTTAGAATGTGACATTTGATCATGGATGACATTGATCGATTATTCATATTATAAACCAAAAGAAATAATAAACCCAAAGGTTTAATATTATAAACCAAAGGAATTGGTGAACCCAAGGGAAATCCATTACTCCAAAAAATTATGTAAACCAAAGGAATTGTTGAACCTGCTGGAATTGATTTAAACATTGAGACAATTGTTGTCACAAAAGTGGACGCGGACCAACTATGACCATGGTTGGCCGCGGGTGATTTCATATATTGAGACAATATTTGTCACAATTTGACATTTGACTCATGGATGATATTGATCAATTATTCATATTATAAACCAAAGTAGTACGAATCGGTGAACCTAAGGAATCGATTTAAAACATTAAGAGAATTGTTGTCATAATGCGATCGCTGGGACCTCAACTATGACCATGGTTGGCCATGGATGATTTTCATATTGAGACAATGTTTCAGAATGTGATATTTTATCATGGATGTCATTGATCGATTTTTCATATTATAAACCAAAAAAACTAATAAACCCAAGGGTTTGATATTATAAGCCAAAGGAATTTGTGAACCCAAGGGAAAATCATTACCCTAAAAATTATAAACCAAAGGAATTGGTGAACCCAAGGGAATTGATTTAAACATTGAGATAATTGCTATCACAATGCAATTTTTGACCAACTATGACCATGGTTGGCCATGGGTGATTTTAATATTGAGACAATATTTGTCAGAATGCGTCATTTGATCATGGATGACACCAATCCATTATTCATATTATAAACCAAAAGAACTAATAAACTGAAGGGTTTAATATTATAAACCAAAGGGATTGGTGAACCCAAGGAAATCCATTACCCAACAAATTATAAACCAAAGGAATTGGTGAACCTAAGGGAATTGATTTAAACATTGAGACAATTGTTGTCACATTGCGACGTTGGACCAACTATGACCATGGTTGGCCATAGGTGATTTTCATATTGAGACAATATTTGTCGTAATGTGACATTTGATCATGGATGACATTGATCGATTATTCATATTATAAACCAAAGAACCAATAAACCTAAGGGTTTAATATTATTGTAAACTAAAGGAATTGGTGAACCTGGCGAATTGATTTAAATTATTTGTTTTGTTTAGAATGAAATATTTAAGAATAATATATATATA